>JAYMTN010000344.1:0-17519 GCA_036897425.1 Erodium trifolium
AGGTGGATGGGAGGGGGCGGATCATCCGAATGCCAGACACCTGCGCGGCTAGGGTTTTCCAGCTGACTAGGGAACTGGGTCACAACTCCGACGGGGAGACATTCATGTGGCTGCTCCGGCAGGCCGAGCCGGCAATCATCGCCGCCTCTGGAACCGGCATCATTCCGGCGAATTTCTCGACCCACAACATTTCGCTCAGCAGCTGCAGCTCAACCATCACGACGGCGGATCCAACCGCGGAAGCTCTCCCTGGCGGCCGAGAATCCACCCCGAATTACACGAGGAAACGCTCCAGAGAAGATTTGCAGCAGCAGAAGCAAGGCGGCGGCGGAGGAGGGGAAGCTTCACCTACTCACAAACGCAGTGCCGGACCAAAACCCCAAATTGAAAGCGTTGACACAATTGTATTACGCAGGGAGAAGTCTGAAATTATTGAGCTGATGTTGGATACTTACCGAGAACCATTCCGGGCGATTCCAATCTCCGGTGAGGCAGGGGTCGGTAAGACAACTCTGGCTTATATGATTTACAATGACAAGAGAGTGGAAGCTTTTTTCGACCTGAGAATCTGGGTTTATGCTTCAGAAGACTTTGATGTTCTCGGTCTACCCAGAAGCGTTCTGCAATCTATTACTCCAACCAGTAGATTGGATAGGACGGATTTGGAAACTAGACTCCACCAAACATTAAGTAACAAGAAATTTTTGATCGTCTTGGACGGTGTTAGTAATTTGAAGTGCGACGACATGGACCAGATCTATCAGCTATTCAGAAATGGAGTTAATGGATCGAAATTGATAGTCACAGCCGGTGACCACTCACTTACTAATGAGGTTTTCAGCGTAAGTGACTTGTACTATGATGATCTACTTTCGGGCAGATATAGGATTTTCTGTTTAAGTAACTTGTCCTATGATGATCTTGGGTCTCTATTTGAGCTTCATGCATTGGGTGGCGCCTGTTTCGATGCACACCCACAGCTAGAAAGTATAAGGAGGCAGTTCATGGAGAGGTGTAGAGGTAGTCCTTTGGAAGCAGTGGTCTTGGGACGGCTCTTGCGCAGTAACCAAGATCCTAATGAGTGGGAAGCCATACTACGTGCTAAGGAGTGGGAAACGCCTGAGAGCAAGGGAGGCATTATTCCTGCTCTGATGGTTAGCTTCCGGTTTCTTCCTTCCCATTTAAAGCCTTGTTTTGCTTATTGTTCTCTATTTCCAAAGGGCTATCTCTTTGACAAGGATGAGTTGGTTCGGTTGTGGATGGCAGAAGGTCTTTTGTCTCCCAAAGATGAGAAGTCGGGGGAAGAGGTCGGAAGCATCTATTTTGATGATTTATCATCGAGGTTTTTCTTCCAGCCATCATGGAGACATGAAAAGCTATTTGAAATGCATGACATGGTTTCAGACCTGTCCAAATTTGTTGCTGATGATGTAAACCTTCATTTGAAGAACAAATGGGGAAGCAGCCATGAGTATGAATTACCTCCAAAGATACTCCGCCTATCCTTTTGGAAAGACACTCCCAACGTGTTCAATCGAATCCAACACTCTAGTAGATTGAATGGTTTGAAGACTCTTCTATCTCTTACCTCACCGGACAAAAAAACTCATAGAGTGAGCTTATCTATTGATGCATTGCATAAGTTGTTGGGTGAAGCTAGTTCCTTGAGGGTACTGTCTTTGAGTTACTACAAAATAAGGGATATTCCGGTCCCAATTCGCCTAATGAAGCATCTAAGGTACCTTAACTTGTCTGGAACTCAAATCAAATGCTTGCCTGAGTGGGTATGTGATCTCATCAACCTACAAACACTGCTTTTGGCCGAGTGTCATAGTCTTGTGAGCTTACCTCAAGGCATTGGCAATCTTGTGAACTTGTGTTTCCTTGATATTTCTGATACTCCAAAGTTGCAAGAGATGCCCGTCGGGATTGGTTGTTTGAAAAGTCTCCGAAAATTGGGTAAATTCAGGGTTGGAGATGATAAGGGGCTTGGAATCAAAGAACTTGGGAACTTGCAATGGCTTCGAGGAGATCTTTTGATTTCGGGGCTGCACAATGTGGAGGACGTGGAAGACGCAAAGAAAGCCAACTTAGAAGATAAAGATGGTCTTGATTACTTAGCCATGGAATGGAGTAGCAAATTTAATGGCTCCAGAAATGGTTACCTTGAAATGAAAGTTATGAATTCCTTATTGCCTCACGCTAAGCTGGTCAAGCTAACAGTTACATATTATGGTGGCTCTGCATTCTCTTCTTGGATTGGACATCCCTCGTTTGAGAGCATGTCGTCTATAGAGATCTATGATTGCAAAGCTGTCGAATCATTACCTTCACTTGGGAGACTACCATTGCTGAGAGATTTGAGTATAAGAGGCTTGCACTATGTAAGAACAGTTAGTGATGAGTTTTATGGGAATGGAGATGGCTATGACTATCCTTTTCCACGCTTGGAGACTCTACGGTTCGAGGATATGCCAGAATGGTTGGACTGGCTTCCTCCTTCTGATCCTGCCAAAGAGGGATCTTTCCCCTGTCTTCGTGTATTACAGATTGTGGATTGTCCAAAGCTGGTCGGGCAATTACCGGAGGGAATGATGGTTTCTCCTCTTGAAAGTTTGGAGATCAGTCGATGCGCGTCCCTCGCCAAATTCTCAAAAGGCAAAATATCCACACCTGCACTTAGACAACTTCTAATCCATGATTGCTCGCAGCTGGAATGCATTTCTGAGAAAATGCCTTATTTCAGCCCTTCGCTCGTGGTCATCGATTTCAATGGTTATACAAATCTGACAAGATTGCCTACCTATTTGTCTCACAGGCCCAAGCTCCTTGTTCAGCTGTCTATAGCCAACTGTCCATATCTCAAGTCCTTCCCAGACTTCACAGAATATGGTTTATCCTTCCCTAAGTTAGAAGAGTTAACCATCAAGAACTGCGACGATCTGGAGTCTCTCCCAAACCAGATGCTGAACTCCACTTCTCTTCAGTCTCTCTGCATCAGTAACTGCCCAAGACTTGATTCACTACCTGTCCTTCGGCCGTCCAACCTAACCAGCCTGACCATTCTCGACTGTGTGAACATCCATACACCCATTTCAGAGTGGGGCCTTCAACGGCTCTCATGTCTGTCGGTACTCTTCATTGGAGCTGTAGGTCCTCCGGATATGGCCACATTTCCTGATTACCTCTGCACCCTTCCTCAAAGCATTACCAAACTCTGCATCAAGCGAATGCCACATTTGGAATACCTTGGAGACGGACTTTTAGACCTCACGTCCCTAACAGAGTTACAGATCACAGACTGCCCCATGCTCAAGTATTTCCCTAGAGACGGTCTTCCTCCAACGCTTCATTCAATCTCAATCCGTGGCTGTCCTTTTCTTCAGGAGCGTTGCGCAAGGGATGAAGGAGAGTATTGGCGCTTCCTGGCTTACATTCCAATAGTTGAAACAAGATTAGGTATGTATTCCGCGGTAAAGTTATAGAAAAGAAGTTTTTATTCGAGTTGGTCTTCTAATATGATAGATAAGTCAGGTTCTTAACTTTATGAGTTCAAATTCAACTATCTTTAAAAGTTATAGTTTCTTTCTTATTATTCCATATTCTCGAAATGGGCTTTCATCAAGTTTTCTTCAAATCTTTTATATGTCCTCTTGATGAGCTCCTCTCTCATTTTAAATAGCTACATCCAAACCCGTATATGGATATGTCCGTAAAGACATATGTTAGAATATAAATCTATAGTGAGATCTTTAAGTTTAACTATCAGTTTGAGCTTTTTGTTTAGTTGGCTATCCAGCTGCATATGTGACATACTGTGTATATATGATGCTGAGCATATATGTATGTTTGGTTCAGGTCATTTGGTCTTATGAAGACATGGTTCTGAACACTTGAAGGCATTGTCTATGGCTGTTTCCGATAATGATTTGCTCATGCATCTGGTAGCCGCTGCTCTTTTGAACAGAAATGGTACTCAAGTAATGAAGATTAGAGAGCAAAGCTTCAATGGATGTCTCCATGAAAAGCTTGAACATTGCTTTATCTTATGTTTTTGTGTGACTTAAGTTGTCTTAAATATGAACTTACTTTGCTTCTAGTCCCTGAACGGTGTGTTTTTCCCTTCAAACTCTTCTGTTTTGTACTTAGATTACTTTTGTTGGGATTGGGATTAGCATTCGTCTCCAAGGTATTCCTTCGTACCTTTCAGTCGGTGATATGTAACTCTCTGAGGGACGCTAAGTCTAAAAGTCCGTCCTCAATGCATTCCACTGTTAAACTCATAATAAGTAAACATACAATTAGGTCTAGAACCCGGATTTTACAACCATGAAGCACGCGCAATAAGTCTAAAATCCAAGATTTAATTACCATGAAGCACAGCAAAAGAAGACCATTCCCAATTGAACATGCCAACGTCCAATACTTAAAGCCCATACGAGTATACAAGGTCAAAACCTGGATTTTCCAATCATTAACACAAACAATTTTGACATAGACCCAACCGACTGCCAAAGAAAGTAGAACAACATGTATCATCAGGACCATCAACCTATCACACAGATTGAGAGGCGGCCTCTAACAAGTCGACGGTCAGCACCGCAAACGACAGCGACAGAACATGAGGGAAAAATCCACCCGAACATACTACACCCAAAAAAACGCAATTGCATTAAATCAGATGATTTTTTTTGTCAGCGGTTTTCATAAATTTATCCCGAACAGAGAGGAAAGGGAAACGAACAGGATCAACCATTTTCGGCCCAAGAATGCAAACTACAATACACATCCAAAAGAAGGATGCAAGAGGCAAAAACAAAGTTACAGAGTGTATTGTAGTCATATTGATGGTTTAAGAACCAAACGGTTTCGATTCTCTTGTACGTCAGGTTGGGTTTCATTGGGCCTACCGTTCAAGCCCAATAAGCATTCAACCCAAATCCAGATTGGGCCTCTTCCATTGGTTCGAAGCAATGGTCAGAAGAAAAAAGAAAAAAAAAAACTCCAAGTCAAGTTCACCAAAAGTCACGCATCGTTGTCCCCAAACCCATACCTGACTGTGACCCTCACTGACACATCTATTCATCATTAACACATCATTGCCATCCAAACGGGCCCCTCTCCAACAAAACCAATCCAGTCCCTCCACGTGTCCCAACACTCAGCCACTTCCAAACCCCGATGTGTCCTGTCCCTTCCGACAACAGCGACCGTACGAGCACGTGGTCCGATTATCGCGCGTCGATTACGATGCGCTTTTTGCTTTGACTTCCGTTCTGTGTTTCGTTTCTATCAGGTGTTCTCGTCCTTCCCCACGCGCTCAAGAGAGGGGTGGGGCTCAGTGTACGTGAACAAAACGGTGGCGTGGTGTCCCACGCGCTGGGTGGGATGGTGGGGATCGGAATTAGCGCCGATTAACGGGGCGTTGTGTGAAGTCGACGTCGCCGATTTAATTCGAGTTCCTCGGACAGTGTGTGAGAGTCTCGTGGGTTTTAGTTAGTCAATCGTGATCGTTTATTTCAGGGAAAAAAGATAAATTGTACAGCAGTAACTCAGTGATTTTTGATGACTTTTTCTGACTAGTTGACCTTGGTTTCAATGGTGAAAAAAATATATAAAAGAAATTATTTAAAGCTTTTTGACTCTTTCACATTAGGTCCAAGACATTTTACAGGTTTTCTTAATAAAAGAAAACAGTAAAAAAATTAATATTTCTTTGTTAAGTTGCATCACTAACAAGACATAGAAAGGACCGTTCGAACATTTGGAATGAGATCTCGAAAATGAGAGGAAATTAGCCTTTACTTTCTTTTTTTTGGTACTGAACTTGTTTTTCAGCTTATATTTTATAAATATAATTTTTGCTTTATTTCGTTTTCGTTTTCGTGTGTATGATTTGGAGAAAATAGGTGAAAATTATTGTAAATGTCATATTATTGAATTCTTGTTAAAATTTAAAATATTTTTGTCATTTATCATCAAATTAGATTGAAGTAATAAAATTTGAAAGTCTGGCTAGTTAAGTGAGAATGACCAAAAGATTAACATATTTTTATGAGATTATCCTTACAAAAAAAAAGTAAAGGTTAAATATAAAAATTTACCTTAAAGTATTGATCACTATTGGATATACGTAAATAATGTGTGACCAATTCATAAGACATGTAAAACGTATATGATCAATTCATAAAAGCATGTAAATGACTTGTGACCAAAATATAAAGTCCTTCACTTAACACTCTTAAACTTTTATTAGTCTATTGTTCGTAAGTCGTAACCAATACATAAGGGTAGATTTTTACATTGAAGCCGAAAATTAAACCAGAACGGTATGAATTTTAGAATTGAATGAAGATATACCAAACCTGAAAACTACATTGACATGAGATGCAAAACTTTCAAGAATTGAGTTGAAACAGTCTATATTTTTTCCTAGTAGAAAAGAAGAAGCTTTTAGTTGAGATATTTTCTCATCATCCAAACAGAATATTTGATTGAACCAATGTAAACCATGAAAATCACCCAAAATTAACTCTAACCAATGATTAGAGTCTGTTTTCTTTGAATCCGATGCTTATTTATTTATAGAAATATATTTGTAGTACTGAAAAAGCAGAATTTGAAAACATTCTGACTGTGGAGAGACCCAAAACTGCATTTAATGCATAGCATGCAACATTGTCATCAAGACGGTTCGTTTTTGTGATCAAGGGGGAATATGAACGGCTGAGATTGTTTGTAAGGATGCTACACCCACAACCCAGATTGATGACTATAAAAAGTTCAAATCTATATGGATTTTTTGAGTCTCTCATATCTTCATAGTGAAGAGCTGTGAGTACAAGAGGTCTTATGTTTCAAAGTTTCAAGATGTTTTTGAGGATTTGGATGATGGGAATGTTGTTTGGCTCGAGGTCATGTCGAATTTTTATCGGGTTCTTGAATCTGTATTCGATTAGATTTGAGCGGTCTCGGACCAGGCTTCATTCCTGTCAACCTTAATTCTCCATCTCTCTCGAGCAAACACTACCAAAAAAACAGCAATGAGTCAATGACAATGGCAATGGTGAGTTGCTCGTGCATTCTGCTTAACCTCTTATAACATTGTTCACTAGTTCGACATCTGAAGTTCTGGACGGTATTCTCAAGAACGGTGCAATTATTCCTCTGTTGTTGTTTTTTTGCCTATTTTGACGTGTTGGATTCTGTTGTTGGTTTGGTGGTACGTGGTTTTGTTGCCAGAACCGATGGCGTGTTCTTTTGAACGCTTCCTTAATCTCTTCGAATTGGAACAAGCAGCCATTTCTGATGCTCTCTTCTATGCACTGTTTTGTTGCAGGTTTTCAAGTTTCTACTAAATTTCCATTATGGGTCCGGCCTATTTGGTTCTCTAGCTGATATTTTCTGTTTATTTTCCAGTAAAAAACAGTCTGGCTCTCTAAATGTTTATATACTTAAACTCATCTGTTTGTAATTTGTAGTTCTCTTTTTTAATTATTACAAAAAAGAAAATTTGGATTTTTTGTATTGTGCTTATTCATTCTTAAATCTAAATTGTAAGGGTTTATACAAATTGCAATAAAAAGACAAGTTCAAGATATTTTTTTTTTTTTGCGATTATCAAAGAAAAGAGCTGCAAGTTGCAAAAAAATGGATACCTCGGGTACTTTTTTGTAATTATCCCTAGTAACTAGGGACAATTAAATCCAAAATGATGTTTTTTCTCCTTCCAAGCAATAAACTATTCGGTTTATGATGTTTATTTCAATAAGATAGAAGCAAGTCAATACAGCAAAGATCAAAAACTGTTAAGCCTCAACAGTACTGAACATCATTTTCAATGTTTCTTCAGCCAGTTGAGATTCAATAAACATACTTCCAAAACCCATAACCATACAGTGTCCAAACTAAGCTCCATACAATTAACAGAACCAGCTCGATTCGATCACTCACACTATCAATCAAGCTACGATATTTATCGGTTTATTTCAGAAACATTGCTAAAAAGAATCACGACGTAGTATAAAACAAAAAGGCTGTATATAGGATGTATATGACATACATTCTTCATGACGGGCGGTCGGGGAAAACTTTCTCCATGAATTTGCAGAAGCGCTTAGCGTAAAGCTTTGGATCGACTACAGAGATCAGCTGAGGGTCGAACTTCAGAGACTTGCAGCAATGCTCGACCTTCTTTTTCACGTTGTATTGCTGCAGGATATCGATTATGCCCGTGTAGAAGACGACGTCGTACACCTCGAAGAGCTCGACTTCGGTTGAGTCGACTTCTTCTTGCCGGAGCTTGTGGTTGGCCTGAGCCGGCATGTTTACTCCTAATTGTACCGGTAACCTGATGATATATGAAAAAGGTTTCAGTACTTGAACTAAATTGGACTTTGGCAAGTATGTACATTTCTCAATCAACTATCTCTAAATTTAAAAAGTTTCTCACAACCCCTGTAAGTTTTTTTTGTCTCAGTCCCAATTCCATCAATTTTTTTTGGTGTGAAATGACGAAAATACCCTTCCGTTTTCACGAGTATTTCCGTCATTTTACAGCACCTCTAAAAAATTTAATCTTATTTTGTCCCAATTCCATTAATTTTGAGAGAGAAATGATGAAAACAACATCGTATTTTTTTTTCCGTTTCTCACGAGGGTATCTTCGCCATTTCAGTCTAAATTGATCGTTTTTATAACACATTGGAGTTTTTTAGTCTCATGTTGCCCCAAGTCCATCAATTTTTGGTGTAAAATGGTGAAAATACCCTTATTTATTCTCTTTTCATGAGGGTATTTTTGCCATTTCACAGGCTGAATTGATCATCGTTCCTTCAATCGATGCATGAGATGAGATTACCTTGCAGTGCCGGGCAATATGAGATCGACTTCTCTTTCACCAACAGAAAAGGCTCGAAGGGCATGTCCTCTAATGTGAGGACCTGGCGTACGTCTCACAAAGCTCGGTTCATGTGTCACAAGGATGAGGCCTTTAGGAGGAATCGAAAGCTCCCCTTGAGAACTCGAGTCATCTAATGAATGCATAGGCATCAGCACAACTATTCAAAAGGGACACAAAATAACGGGATTACAAGAAAATGTAGCTAAGCCAGAACGAATTTATGCAACGCTTACCATCGCCGTCCGAGAAATTCTTGTGTTTGCTAGAACCAGAAGATTCTAAGAGGCCTTTCAGATGTTCGGGAGCTCTGAAATGTAACCCCAACAGAAGGCTGTAATCGATTATTTGTTGAGATTCTAAGAACATGCAATCTCTAGAAATTTGCCTGCAAATAACATAATCAGAACCGATTCAATTTCATTGTTGACACGAACGGATTCTCACACGTTTTCAAAACTAAATACTTTACTCGAAAAGTGTCTTCCGCAATAACTTGTCCATGTGGAGTTCATAACCCAAGTCAAGATCTTTCAACGTGGTATTCTCGTGAATTTTATCTTTATCCGTGAATCTTCCAATAGTCGATCCCTTTAGATCATATCGCCGGTGAATCCTTAACTCCGTGCAAAACATGTTACCCATGACCACAAAACGTACCTTAACACAAACAAAACAACAAGCATTCATACAAGGATAACTCATAGGAACAGGGGATAATCTCACTTGACCACTCCTAAATATGTACCCCTACAAAAATTTAGTCTCATTTTACCCCGATTCCTTCAGTTTTCGGGTGTGAAATGACGAAAATACCCCGTGTAAAAAAGAAGGGAAAGGGTATTTTCGTCATTTCACACCCAAAAGTTGACGCAATCGGGGTAAGTTGAGACTAACAAAACTTAGAGAGTTGTCAATTTGTTTAAAAAAATTTAAGGGTAGTTAATCCTAAAATGCTCATACACTAGGGTAGCTGAGTGAAATTATACCTATGAATAAATACAACGAAATTAGGGACACGTAGGTGGCATGTACCTTCTTTCCACCCCTCAATGTTATCCGATGAAGCCCGAAAAACTTCGTGATAAGAGTGTTTTCGTAATCTTGAACATGATTGAAATAGTTAGGCAGCATCTTAAGAAGAACCTACGTAGAAAAAGAAAAGGTAGAACTATATGAATGTTGAACACCAAATACGTCATAATCACGATTATCACATAGGTTCGATTTCAAACCTTGAGCTCGGATTTTTTTACTGTCTTGATAACGAATTTTCCATCATGAGAAAGATAGAAGAGACTCCCACTTTTCCCAGGTGAAGAAATCTCCTTCAATCCGTCATCTCCACAGATTGACATCATATATTCTGCAGCATCCAACTTGAACATCTCTCTCAAATTCCTGAAAACAATACAGATTAAATATGACATTTAACATAGTTCTTGCAAGTTACGCGATGTTGACGTGATAAATATATAAAAGGATAATTGCAAAAAAGTACCCTGGGATATTCACTTTTTGCAACGCGTAGCCCTCTTTTTTGATAATTGTAAAACGGTGTCATGAACTTGTCTTTTTCTTGCACTGTGTGAATTTGTTTCAAAATGAAGATTTTACCCTTGGGAATTTAAATTTGAAAACAGTAATTAAAGAACAAAAACCCAAGTTTTCGTATCCCTTAAATTTCTTACTCTTTTACGGTACAAAGAGGAAGAAAATTAATGGGTATGAAAAATGGGATTTTTCTTTTTGTTTTTTACCCATTATTTTTTAAATCTAAATGTGAGGCTAAAATCATCATTTTTATACAAATTCCAACAAAAAGACAAGTTAGGGGTACTTTTTTGCAATTATTAAAGAGTGATATAAGTTCCAAAAAATGAATATCTCGGAGTACTTTTTTGCAATTATCCCTTAAACAAGTCATTAATTGCAAATAGCTATTGGGTATCATAAGTCTTCTGCACATAACTATCTCCCATGTTAAGCTACCTAAACTTCCAAAAAATCACACAACTCTTTTTCATCAAAAATGACGAAAATGCCCTTGACCCTGATCACAAAAACATGCGGTTAACTTGTAAATAAATACCTGAAGACCATCGGACAGTAATCTTTCCAATAAAAATCGATGGAATAATGCGGAGGCGTCAACTGCGAACCCTTTCTTGGAAAATACATTCTGATTCTTGCCCGTTCTCCAAAATCCGAAGCTCGAACATCACGAACGGGTACCGGAGTAATCTTCCCAACGGTATATCTGATACCAAGTTGCAAATTCAGCATCAAATAATAGCTCCTCTTCCCATCAAATATGTTCACACAAGACCTCTTCTTCGGTTCCTCCAAGCGAAGTTTATTGCATTGCTTACTTTTATTCGATAGTGAATCGCTTTTCCTCATCCTCTCCGTTATCAACACTCCTTGCATATACTCCCTATCATAAACCACGGAACCATTACCAACGTCAGAGGGACACGACAATGTGTCATTGCACGTTACATCTTTGGCACGACCACTAAAACTCGATTTTTCATCTAACAAGTTGTTCTTACTCGATATCTTCCCCGAAATCCTTAAGATCCCACCGACGTAGATCTTCTCAGAAAGACTACGCTTCACTTTCGGTCTTGGAGTCTTGCACTCTGAATCCAACGAAGAGCTGTGAGACAATACCTTTTTCTTATCCTCTTCGTATCCAAGAGAGCTACACAACCTCTTCAACGAAGGATCCTCACTGCCCGCGGGATAGTACGTTCCCTTACCGTCTTTCAAATCCCATGACCACGTTCCAAAATAATATCCCCCGTCAACAAACCGATAAACCCCAGACCCGTGCCTACACCCGTTCAACCAAAGCCCATCAAAAAGATCGCCTTTGGCCCATTTCATAACACCCCTACCACACATTTTACCCGCCTTCCAGTTTCCTACATACGTGTTACCGTTATTCCAACAGTACCTACCGTTACCTTCGTGTACTCCTTCCTTCCAAGAGCCTTCGTAGACATCGGAGTTGGAGTACTCTTTCCTCCCCAACCCGTGTGGGATGTTCATCCTCCAAGATCCTGTGTAAACAGATCCTGAAGGTTCTGTAAAGGCTCCAATACCATGAAGGTATCCTCCTGAGAACTTACCCTCGTACTTGGCTCCTGAGGGCCATGATAATTTCCCTGTTCCCGTTATTTTTCCTTCTTCCCAATCACCTTCATAGACTGTTCCGTCTGACCATGTGTATTTTCCTTTCCCATGGGGAGTGTTCCCCTTGAAATCACCAATGTAAATGTCCCCGTTCTGAAATGCATTCTCATTGAGCCTAGAAGTACAAATATTAATTTGATGAACGATGAAACGAACAAGAAGAAAAAGAAGGTAAGTCGCAGATATAACCTGTTGGGCTCTTTATCTGAGGTATGCTGGAAGTGATCTGAAAGTCTCATCCTATGAGGGTGAGAACTCGAACTCAAGTTACAGCATATATGTTTTAGCTCAAGAACGGTAATTTGATAGAAGTTTCCATCTGAAGGTATTGCCTCTGCATTAGAACAAAGATCACTGTTTCAGATTCTTTAACACTAAGTTAAGTAATGATGTAACTTTTAATCAACTTGTTTAAACCCTTTTCACACTCATTGTCATCAACAAGTAACTTACACATGATACTATACAGAAAATCGCTTTGCTATTCATAATCTACTTTTACAGTAAACTCACAGAGTTACCAAAAACACAAGTTCAGGAGCTCTTCTTGAGGGTAATTTCTTCCTTATCACCATATATCCCAAGCACCGAGAAATATAATCTTGGGATGATTGCAAAAATGTATACTGAGGTATTCACTTTTTGCAACTTGTAGCCTTTTTCTTTGATAGTTGAAAAAAAGTGTCATGAACTTGGTGTTTATTGCTCTTTGCCTCTTTGTATAAACTTGTTTCAAAATGACGATTTTACCATTGGAAACTTATTATTTTGTAAATATAAATTATGAATCGTCAATTTCATACAAATTGCAACGAAAGGACAAGTTCAGTGTACTTTTTTCGCAATTAGCATGGCTACAAGTTACAAAAAATGAATATCTCAGGGTACTTTTTTGCAATCATCCCTACAATCTTATATCATCATTCATTTCCTCATTCATGGTAATATTTGGGGTTTAAGGTTTAGAACTTAGGATACCCTTTTCACTATCCAGTTTATATCATCATCATCATTGACAATAATACTCTAGATTTGCATAATCACAAGCTGTGAACATATGAGTCCAGATAAACCCCAAATAGAGAGACTCACAAAAAACCCAACAAAGCTTGAATCTTTTTACAATCCCCAAATTACCCTTCATCAATAACCCCAAATCCAAAAGACCTTTTTTTTTTCAAAACTCCAAATCTACCCATCAGTTCCCATTTCCAATTTCCCATCATGGGTCACTCTGAACAACAGAAATCTGCAGAACCAGAAGCAAAACCCAATGCAGCAATGAACCCAGAACAGCAATGGCACAAAAAAAAATCTTAAATACAGAGAAGCACACACCTGTTCATTATAGATTGGTGAAGGGAACAGAGGCTGAGATTGGGGGGAAGAACCCTAAAATTGAAGGCCACCACAGAGAGTTCAGAGATGCTCAGCTTGAGAGATGGAGCTTGCTTGCTTCTTCAACCTCTCTCTGTGCCTCAAAAAGGGAGAAAAGTTTGGGGTTTTGAGAACAATTTGGCAATTTGTGTATGGGATGGAGAGAAGCTCACACCCTCTTTCACTCCTCCTCCCTCCACCTGACATTAAAATATGAGGTTTCTCATCTTCTCTGGTTAAAGAATCTTGCCATGTCATCTGGGACCCACTTACCACTATATTGAGAATTGAATATATACTTGTAAAATCATTAAGATCTTGTTTGGTTCTAACCAACAAAAAATAAAATTGCTTGGTGAGTTGGTGCAGTGTATTCACTCATATCCAAATTAGGGGCATGAAAAAGGTTGGTTTTTATCATTTAAAAAATCAAAAAATCGATCTTTGATTTAGATAATGGGGAGTTTCCTCGGTTTTTTCATCGTCTCCAGCTTTGTTCTTTTCTTTACGACATTCTGTGGGATTCGTTGGTTGCGTAAACTTTGGTCTCGTCTATTTTTTTGGGTTTATGGTTCCTTTGGATAGTTCGGACCGCCAAGATTTTCTAGGGAGATCCGGTCTCTGATCTGTCGATTATTATTTGGAGAATCCAGTTTGGGGCATTTACGTTTATTCAAGCGGAAGAGCGACCTCTATCCCCTACTTCTTGGATGGTGTAGCCGTCCATTTCCCTTTCTCAGCTTACTCTTCCTCTTTCCTTGTTTCTCCCTCCTCTTAATTCGGGGTGTTTCTCCCCTTCCGAGTGTTACGGCTGTCTATTTGTTTTCTTGGTTTCAAGTCTTCTAGATATCTTTTAAACTTTTTTATAAGCTTGGTGGTTATAGTTTCCTTCTCGAAACTCACACCATTATTTTAATGCATTTTTTTTATTAAAAAGAAAAGCACAAAACAAATAGGCCTAACTCAAAATGAGAAAACCACACCATTTTTACCATTCATTGCTTGGACCACTATCGAATAGTTTGACTTCACCTTAAACTATATAAGACAATTTAATCGAATACTTTTTTTCCTTCATATTCTCATAAAATTGAAAGAACAAAAGGAATAATTTATAAAATATAAATATGATCGCATAGAAACAATTAAAAATGTCCGTCTTAAAGTTGTTGTCTTTGGATGCTTATTGCACAAGTTTTAATTGGAGATTTAGTCACAAACCTAGAGATTTGATTCTAACTATTTTGGAAAAATGTGATTAAAATAGAAAAATAAATTGAAGAAGATGCTCATCCTCATGGGTGGAAAGGGGTCTCTAAATAACATCACGTGGATTTAATTGGTTGTATCATATCTTTGTCGGGCCCACCAAAATCACGACAGCGTTGGAAAAGTATGGTCATGAGTTGTTATCTCTGTATTTTCTGCCACGTAACCTTAAAATAGACAAACTTTGGTGGACTGTGGGCCCGGTGTTGAATACACAGCTGAATAACTGACTAATCATGAACATTACTTAATTTATTTCACTTAAACGTACAATTTATTTTATTTTTTATGAAAGGAAAAAAACTTAGATTTTATATTACTATATCTAAATCAACTCGATTTACGTGGACCATGTAACCAATGGTAGGCCAGTTTCATCAATAATATTTATATAGTATAAAAAGTAATAAATAATTATTCATAAAGAACTGTATTCTTTATATTTTATACTATGAAATATTTTTATTGTCAACATAATAAAAAATATTAAAACAAATATGAACAAAAATAAATTTATTAACTATATACAACAAAAATAAGACAACAAAATCAAGTCAAAATCGGGGTTGAAAATTAATTTATGAACCAGATTGAGGTTTTATATTACAATATCATTCGAATCTGAACTCGATAAATATTCTAATCAAATTAAATTATGATAGAAAATGTATTATTAATTCTGATAAATTTAGCTTGAATCGACTTGTTGCCATCTCTATTCTCTAAGTGTTGAAATGTAAAACCAGGCTGGAAATTGAAATAAAATATTTTTTTACTAAAAAATAAAATAAATGAAAGTTCAATGTACTTTTACATAATCATAAATGTGAAAACAAATATTACGAATAAAATGTTATTGTAAAGATCATTTTTAACTCTATTCGAATCTGAAATAAGAAGCATCAACCGAAGTTGACATGTGCTTTTGCCAGAACAATTAACCATATAATATTATAATCGTATTTAATGAGATAAAGAAATATATATACTCTATCTCGGAATGTGGAGGCATCTGATCCATCGCCGTAAACAATAAAATATAGTTTCCTCAAAATAATAATAGTAGTAAACAATAGTTCATATCATATAATTCACGAGGTCAATGTGCAATTTTCATAAAATCAAGTGGTCCTAATTTATTATTGGAATCTTTAGCCATTCTTTGACTTAGTATTGCATAAAATAGGAGTTAATGATATTTTTTTATGACATTTTGTGATAAAATAGAGCGTTTGAAAGAATTCTCCCACTTTTTATGTTGTGTTTTGTTTATATAATATCCTAATTTTAAAATAAAATAATAATATTTAACCACCAGGGATCGAATTTTGCTCGGAAGAGTATCTAGAAATATTATAGGTGTGTTTTTATTACATCGTTCATGCGTATTAGTTGGGTCGTCACTATTTCGGTCTGGTGATGAGTCTATCATATTATTTTTGTCTTGCACGTCCAACGGTTTAATATATGTATCTTTAAAATATAACATCCCTATTAATTTGCTGTATTCTTTTACTTGTTTTGTTATTGTATTTGGTTTTTGGCTCAATCCCCGCTTCGACGTCTCAATAAAATCGTTACTTTTTCGGATAAGAAAAAACATCCCTTTGTCTTGTCAGGTTTGGGGATTTCTCTTTCCATACAAGATGCATTTAATCTTTCATGTAAAGTATACTCTTTTTATATCATGCTTCTTTTGCATGATTGTAATTCTATTATGCGGTGATTTTCTAGTATTAAACTAAACTTGCATCAGTGCTTGTAGAGAGTCTTGAGAAAATTTCTCAAGATTGAAGTTGAGAGGAAATTAAGCTGGACGATGGCTTTAAGATATTGGAGTATACTAAAGATGCGCTTGTCAAGAAAGCTCTGTCGTCAAGCCACCCTGTGTTGTGACAGTGAGCCAAGGAGCTACCGATGACGGGAACTCGTTGGATAGCAGTTCTAGACTCAATCAGCGAAAAGCTCAAGCTTTCCCGCAGTACCAAATGTTCGGCGGCCAATTTCTCCAACCTCCTCCCAACCATTTACGCAATCAGACTCTTGAAGAGCAAAAGAAAAATGTTGCCGTCCTTCCAAGGCTTATGAGAGACTCATACCACTTTAAGACATTATTGGCAACAAATTTATCGAACAATCTGGTGTCCTCGTGACTAAATTAGAAACCAAATTTAGTATAGAGACTAAGATTAAACAAGTATCGCGCAGAGGAAATGGGATACTCGAGCTACTGCGAAGGGGCTCTTTACTCCTATAATTTTTAGAGATCTCTTGTACTTTATAGTGTAAACTTAGAAAGAAAAAGAAGTCAACCAAGCTCCATAGGAACTAACTCCTATGACGAAGATCCCTTTCCTGCAAATACCTGAACCCGAACCCTCTTTATTTTGGAGTTGGAGGTGAAGGGCAAGGGACGAACCTTCAAAAAGAATACAAACATAAGCATTTTCGAACGAATAACCTCAAAAAGTAAGAAACAAAGGTCTCAGACATGTTTCAACTTTAAACAGAAGCCCAAACATTGAGAGAGAAACTGGTCTAGAACCTGATTTAACAAACATGAAGAACAATAAATCCCACAAAGATAGTAAAATAGGTCTATACCCCGGATTTTCTTACCAAGAAGCACATAAAATAAGATCTAAATATCCAAATTTTACCACCATGAAGCACAAAGGAGTAGAATCGTCACCAACACCTCCAAGCAGTTTACCCATGTTGTGTGCTTTTGCCGTGTTGATTGTGGAACTGAGTTTTGTTGCATGTTAGAGTT
>JAYMTN010000345.1:0-17502 GCA_036897425.1 Erodium trifolium
GTATTCGGACAACCGATTCTTAGATCTGGTCCGAATCGATGGGTACTGTATTCAGATCTGGTCCGGTATCACCGCCCCTTCATCTCGAGCCCTCGCCACCGATTCATCTCGAGCCCTCACCACACGATGCCGCCAGGACCTCACCACGATGTCGCCGTACCTCGCCATGGATACCGGAGCTGAAGAACGCCGAAGAGTCGTGCCCAAGCTCTTGAGGACGATGTTGATATGAATGGTGGGTTTGGGATTAGTGTGGTTATAAAATCAGTTCTAGAAATTAATTATAAAAATTAATTTTTTAAAATAAATAAATAAATCAGATTTGAAATAAACTGATTTTTATAAATAATGACACTTTTGTAATTAATTGATGGCATTTTTGTAAATATTTGAAAGATAGTGTTGGATAACTAAAGGGGCATTCTGGGTATTTTTGAAAAAGATAACAGAAAATGGATGGAAAATCTGACGACAGGGGCTATCTGTTATAAAATTAAACTTCGAGGTAGGTATCGGTTAAAAAAAAGTTTAGGATAAACATCTGTTAAACGATGAAAGTTTGGGGTAGATATTTGTAATTTCCCCTAAATAAATCCGTACAATTGCACCAATATTTTGGATTTGCAATTAATTCTAAGTTTTGTGGAATGTAATGTATAATCCTATTATTTTGGAGAAACCCTAGAGCCTTCTTTAATTCTTCCGGTGTAATGGTGCCGCTCTTCCTCATCACTGTCGTATCCGCTCTTAGCACCAACCTGTCGCTCTCGGCTGCCCCGCAACCAGTGGTTCTTCCTGATCACTGTCGTACCCACTCTTAGCATCAACCTGTCGTTCTCGATTGCCCGTAACCAGTGGCTCTTCCTCATTACTGCCGTACCCGCTCTCAGCACCAACTTGTCGCTCTCGACTGCCCCGCAACCAGTGGCTCTTCCTCATCACTGCCATACCTGCTCTTAGAACCAACTATCGGTCTTGACTGCCCCGCAACCAGTGGCTGTTCTTAAGGAGGTCTTGATCATGCTGGCATACCCTCCCACGAGGTTGTACGCCCTAAATGTACATCTCGGGCTACAAAAACAAAAGGATAATATTTTCCTCGGCAGCCCTTTTCGTACTTTGCCCATAGTCGTGATGTCTTCTCCCGGCCTACCTGTGTTTCAAGTCGTAACATCGTTGCCGCCTTCGACACCACTTGTTGACCATAATGGTGCTCGTATGCCTGTTAAGCGGCGAGCTCGCGTTTCCTCTTTACTCGTTCTCTCCCCATGCCTTTGCATGACTTCCCTGTCTTCGGGCATGCCACCACTCATGTTATCTTTGATCATGACAATTCCCCCACCATCATCCCCACCATTCCTCGATGACCTTCAGGACAATATATTTACATGCTCCCTGGTCCCAAACAAGGAAGTTATTATCGAGATCCCGTATACGCCAACAAATTAGTCTTCATCAGTATGTCGGCTATATGGGATGATTGACCATCTTTTCTCCATCCGGCCCTATAACCGGTAGATTATGTTACGGGTCATCACGAAGGGGTGGGGTCCCTCCGCCGAGGGTCTGATGGTCAAAGATTTGGCTCCGGATATGTATGCCTTTTGCTTCGCTTCGCATGAGGCTAAGGACAAGGTATGTGGTGGATGAACCATGGTGCTTTGAACGTGAACCACTAATCCTTATCGACCTCCCGATGCATGAGGTATCACCACCTCGGATGGACCGTATTTAGCTATGTGCCTAGACTCGGGGTCTCCCGTTGACGGTCATGACTGAGACGACGGGTACTACTGTGAGCGATACCCTTAAAGGGTGTGTGAAAGTCCACTGTGACCAATGGAGTCTCTACTGTAAAGGAAAAGTCCGAGTTCTCTTTTGGATGTATCTTGACAAACCCCTCAGGCTTTCAATGATGCTCAAGTCTCGAGAATTCCCTTGTTCTGCTTCAACTGTGGTCGTCTGGGACATGTAGTTGATGAGTGCATTACATTCACGCCCGACATACTCAAGTTGGATCTTTCTTTTGCAGCCGATGGGAACTCAAAGCTAGGAAACACTTCACTACGAGCTAAAGCCAAAGGCAAGTCGTTGTTCACCTGTTGTTCCCCCAGGATTTGCACAGTTGCCACCCACAACCCCTGCTCCGCCTTTGACAATATATGTCTTGCATAAAACTTCAACATATTTTTGGATCCACGCGCTCACCTAGCATCCTCACCCTGGTGGAGGGAAAAAGGAGAGTTTGGTTCAAGGAGACCAGCTCGTAATAACAATCGTCCTACCTAACTCATAGTTAGGCGAGACAGGTAACATCTGGCCCCTGGCTCCCCCACATTTTTGAGGTACATGCAACACGGGGGGGTGGGGGGTGAGACACCCTTTGGAGAAGATAGCCCACGAGAAGGCCAAGGAAGGGATGACTACCATCCCGCCACCAATTATTAACTAAAGAAGATCTCGACCAAGAAGAGGGAGCTGAACCTCACCACTATAGTTACTGTTCAGGAGGAGTCACACGAGCATCAAACAAGGTCTGGAAAAAAGGTTCGCCAAGATAAATGAATTTTTTATGGGGATACGGATGGTTGGGGAGGAACAACATCCCGACTCTTATCTAGTTTTCTCCACCAATTACTTTGATCCCTGATCAAGTCGCCCACTATCTACATAAATTTCAAGGTCCTTCCTGAAGACCAAACAGTAATTAGACACTCGTATTTATATCAGGTCGAACCAAGATTGATTATTTTGTTTTTCTATTTTTTTGTTTCTTAGTGTTTAGACTCAATTGTCAAAACCGAATATACATCGATTACAATTCTAAGATTAATATAATGGATGATCTAAGAATGATCCATGCCCTTGCGCTGGTCCTTTCTATTTGTGTTTCTAGTTAAAATAAATTAATAAATACCTTTCCCTTGCAAAAGAAAAAAAAAACACTTTGGATTTGCACACTCATAAACAATTCTAAGATTAATGTGAAGTTAAAAATGTGACAAAAAGAAGAAAAAAAAAGCTTGAAATCACTCTATTTTACTCTGAAAGCAAAGCACACCGGATTTCGCGCGAATATCAACTTCCCTTTGACAACCACCTCGCCGCCGCGATACCGAGTTGGCTCAGCGACCTGACTCACCGCCGGCCATGTTCGTCCTTCGAGTCCAATCAGTTGACGCCAACCACCCTCTCTTCCCTGAATCCGCCTTCTTCTCCGCTTCAAACCCTAATCCCGATCCTAAGTTCAGTGAGCGCAGAGGCATCGTACACCTCTTTCGCAGCGTTTCACACACCTCTCTCCCGAAACCTATCTCCCGATCCACCCTCCTCTTCGTCGTCGCCGTCCCTAATTACCCCTCCGACGATGACTTCATCCGGTTCTGCGGTTCCCACATCGACAACATTTCCGACCTCCTCTTCATCAGGTACCCTCTATCATCCGCTCCCAATTCTTTCTTTTTCCTCCATTTCCGTAAAAATTGCAAATAAATGCGAGTTGTTGAGTTAAACCGTTCTTTTCTGATTGGTTGAGTTTAGGAATGATGGGATGGAAGAACGTTACTGTGTGTTGATCAAGCTTGTTAATCAATCAACAGCAGATGGGTTTTACAGCAAATTTAATGGGATGCGTTTTTCGCCTGGAGAGGTTGAAGTTAATTGATGAAACCCGATATGATTGCTTGCATAATTAACTCGATTATAGACTAAATTTCTTGTCTTGTTTTGGCTGAATTTTGTAGGCTCAAGTGTGTCACATCTTGTATTTGCTTGATGTGGAGTATACTGAATCAGCAGAAATAGCTAGCGAACCACCTGTGGGTTTTACCGAGTTGCCTACATGCCCAGTTTGCCTAGGTCAGTGTAGTGCTGTTCGTTTATTTTGTTCTTGAGCATTGAGTTAGAAGTATAATCTCTGTGCTGCAATTTGCCTTGTCTTTTGTTTGTACTGATGGAACTACCGTGAAACTTAATCATGTTACATTGTTTTGACTTGTTTGGATGTTAGAGCGATTGGACCCAGATACTAGCGGAATTCTGAGTACAATTTGTGACCATTCATTTCAATGTTCGTGTGTTTCAAAATGGACATATTTGTCATGCCAGGTGAGCTTTGGTTCCTTCTAAAAGCTTTTGTTTTGTGCTTACATCATGGATAAGGGATTCTTCTTTTCTGAGGGGGTTTAATGCTGATTGAATGGTTTTCATATTGTTGATGCTTATCATTCTTATCGTCCTAAAGAATTTAATGATTTAAATTCATTGACACCAATAGGTGAAACCTTGTTTGTGTGTATATTTGGTGGTTATAGATAATTATCTATGTATATCTACATGTCCAAATCAGTTCTGTGAACTATGCTACTGGTATGTTCATGAGTTGAGAACCTGTATCTAGATGCTAGTGTGTGGAATCAATATTAGGGTTAATTGCTAAAAACTACATTATGTATTGTCCACGTCCCTAATTTAAACGGAATATTCCAAATTTTGTAAGTAAACGACCGTGGTCAAAAGATAGTGTAGTTTAAAAGCGTGGGCAATACATAATGTAGTTTTTCGCAAGTGGACAATACATAATGTAGTTTTTAGCAATTGACCCTTCATATTATATGGGAAATTCATGGTTTAAGGAATTGGTTAAGAGAAATATATACTGATCGGAGTTACTTATTTTCTTTTATATTATCAGGTATGTCGATTTTGTCAACAGCAGGATGAGAAACCAACCTGTTTTGTTTGTGGAACATTGGAGAATCTTTGGGTCTGTATGATGTGTGGTTTTGTTGGATGTGGAAGGTAATGCATCGGTAGTGCTTCATCTTCTATTCTAGGATCTCATGTGTGAAACGTCTAAAAGAAAATGTTGCAATTTATTTTTCATTTGATTACCTTGTTCTTGCGCATAGCTCATTCCTCCCTTTTATCAGATACAAAGAAGGGCATGCTAAAGGGCATTGGATAGACACACAACATTGTTATTCTCTTGACCTAAGAACACAGCAAATTTGGGATTATGTTGGTGACAATTATGTTCACCGGTTGAACCAGTCAAAAGCTGATGGGAAGTTGGCAGAGATGAATTCTAGCTGCATATCACATGAAGGAGACTGTGGTACTTGTGGGTGTAGTGAAGATTCTGGAATTAGCAGCGCCCTCTATAGTAGCAAAGTCGAAGCTGTATGTTTATTTTATAAAACCTTTCATTTAAACTTCAAATATGTGTAGTAAATTCTCTCTATCTTGAAATTCTGATCAATTATAAGAAAGAATTCTACACTTGTTTTTAATTTAGTTGTTCTGATGTCCAACCTCAATGCTTGTATGTCAAACTGTCCATATTCTTGATTTCCTCTTTAGCATCTTAATTGCCATTGTCATTATCTCTATCCATGTAAGCTGATTTATATCTACATATTGAAAATCAGATTGTTGATGAGTACAACCGTCTTCTTGCTACTCAGCTGGAGACTCAAAGGCAGGTATGCCATCCCCAAACATTTCGTCACGGTCTTACCCATATATTCCTTTTCTCCTTCTTGGTAGTGGAATATGTTTGGCAGATGTTGATACTTTTCTCAGGCTGTGGTTATCACATCATATTTCATTAATGTGGAATTTTATCAAATGATTCTCTTGTTTCTTTTCAGTATTATGAATCTCTACTTTCAGAGGCCAGAAACAAAAGAGAAAGTGCTATCTCAGAGGCAGTGGAAAATGCTGTGAATTCTAAGATGCTGGAAATTCAGACTGAATTGGAAAAATGCAGTGATGAAAAGAAGGCTGTTGCAGAGGTAAGTTGAACACAATCCTACTTTTGGCCTTGAATGTAGTAATGTTAAATTGGCATTTATTAGCTTGCTCCTAACACTCCTTTCTTTGTTGTCAGATCAATCAAAATCTTATCAAGAATCAGGAACTCTTGCGGAAAAAAGTCAAAGAAATTGAAGAGAGGTATATCTTATGAATGGCCAATTTGTATGTTGTTGCTTTAGATGGACAAGTTCTTTTATTGATTTTTTGAGTAGGCATTGCATATGCTTTCCTTGTGTTTCTTCCCTCCATCCAAAGTTACAAGTATTGGGGAAATATTTTGTATGAATGTTTTTCAAATTGATGCTCTGTTCTGATTCTAGGTGGGATGGGCCGGGGATGATGTATTAGGATTTGAATGTTCTTCATGGATTAACAAATGATATCTTGTTCTTTAGGGAAAGTTCTTCACTAGGGTTGAGTGATGAGAAGCTACGCGATTTGGAAGAACAGGTATTGTAATTACATATCAGACTCTTGTCATTACTAGTTCAAGGAAAGGTTTGGAAATTAATTTTAGCTGCTGCATGGATGGTTGTAGATAAGAGATCTCAGTGTGTACATTGAAGCTCAGAAAACACTTGATAAGATGGGAAACCTAGACGACATCAAAGGAGGGACTGTCTTGCCGGTACCTTTGAAGCAATCATCCCCAGCTAGCAACAGAAGGAAAACTAAGTCTGGACGGAAGCGAAACTAGATTCAATTCCCAATAATTGTCCAAACCATAGCATTTTGGAAATATTGCATCTGATGTAGGTTCCTAACTCATACCTATAGTTCATAGCCTTGAGTCTAAGAAACCTACTGAATATGACAACTTGATTTACATATAATCAGAATTGATGGTGAATGCAGTTTTTGCTACTTGTTATTTTATGGACACAAGTATATGTATTATTTGACCGTTTCAGTTTCGAATAAGTTCACTGGATAGAGCAAAAATAGAATTTGCAGAACTTTGTTCTCACAGCTGGAAAGAAATGAAATTGATCATCTCTGATACCCTTGTACAAAAGAAGTAGAAAAACGAAACAGCCAGCTAACAATTGGCTGCATTGTGTTCTTTCTGGTAGTGAATGATCTCTCCACTTTTTTGTTCGGAGGAGCTCATTCTTCTTCAACTTTTACACCATAAACTCAACTTATATCAATTTGCTTAGCTCAAACATTCATCAATGATGTTTCTCACTATCATCATAGAGTATCCTAAGACTACTTACTGTACCTACATTCCACAGCTTCCCTCAAAAATCATATAATCACGAGGCCAGGAAGCGGGATCATATCATATGGAGGAAACGAGTACAAGAATGGAATTATCATCTTTGAGGTTGTTCAGAAGCCGGAGTTGTGCTAGGCCCATTTTCGGTTGGAGGAGCCATGCCCCACATCCCTTCTGGCTCTAAGGGCTCAAGTACATGCACTCCTCCGTCCGTCAGTCCTAAAGCAAACTGGTTGGTTTCTGATGGATGTGCCGCTATCACCAAAGGATACACCCTCAAACTGTATAACAGAACGTATTAGCAAAAATGAACACTTTTTCAACTTTCATTAAGTTAATCTTAGAGTGCACCTTGGATTAGGAGGTAGATAAGCAGTGGGATTTATTCTACATCTCAGTCTGAGTGTTGAAGCTGTGAGAACGCCAACACTGCCATCTTCGAAGCTTACATATATTTGCTGGCTGTCGCAGGAATATGTAGCATGCGTGATTGGCCCACTAGCTTCTCGAGGCACAAACTACAAAATAGAAAAACGTAAGTCCATCTTTAGAATGTCAGTAATATTGACAAGAA
Source organism: Erodium trifolium (assembly GCA_036897425.1). Lineage (NCBI taxonomy): Eukaryota > Viridiplantae > Streptophyta > Magnoliopsida > Geraniales > Geraniaceae > Erodium > Erodium trifolium. The sequence goes on from JAYMTN010000345.1 coordinate 7,614, forward strand.
CCTAGCTCAATGGCTAAGGCTTGGAACAAGCAGGTCCCAGGTTCCAAACGACCGGTTTGATGTGGGACAGTGTGAGTTGTCATCCATCATTATTCTCACAACGAGAACATAAGTAACCTACGGGTAGAAGCCCTCTAAATGATATAAGATGCCTGCTTTGCTTATATGCACACTAGTACACTTCCTTGCGAGTGTGCCTTGATTTAACTCCCTGAAATTGCAAAAGATAGAAGAATGTAGAAGATCCATTCACCTGTTTAAGGCATTCTAATTTAGGTGCTTCATATATTGCTATCTGTGTTTCGTGTACTGCCAGCAAATGTATCTGGTCTAGGTGAAACTGAACACGGGTATCCGCAAGAGGAGCTGCAGATCGTCCAGCTGGAATCTGCAGGAACTTGCTAGTTTGCTTTTCCCATCCATCGGTGTTCCATACGCAAAGCTGTATAAATATAGTAAATAACCAAATGCACACAAAAGTGACTGAACTAGTCATACAGTACAGTAGATGTGGCAGCTTCTCTAGGACCATAGAAGTACTTGTGTTTCTACATGACAAGCCTAATCAAGCTGTGCTTGATTCACAGTTTCCAATTGTAATTCTCTTTTAAACAAAAAACGGGGATGTCTAGGCTGGTCGCAGAAGTAGGATGGTGAGAGAGGGGTTTGAGATCATTCGTTCAAAAATTCATTTTAGCCGTGGGCTTGAAAAGAAAGAAACCAGATGCATTTCAAAGTTTTTCTGTTCCTATTTTCTCAATTATTGATGAATGAAATGAATCTCTTGTAAATAGATTTAAAAAAAATGCCAAGTCAACCCCATACTAGATATCTCTGTTCTCGGGCAATCTGCCCTGGCCTACAGTATGTTACTTATTCAGCTCGCTAAACAGCTATCTATGAAAACATATGGGTTGTACATGTATGTTTTACCTGGGAATCAGCTCCTGAAGATACAAGCACATTGAGAGCACGAGAAAAGGCCAGACCAGTTATTCTTTTCTGATGACCTTTTAGCTTGGTTTTGACCTGCATCAATTGGAAAATGCAAACAGTTAACAATCTAAATTTCCAATTGAACATGCACTGCAACTAACAAAAATTGAGATTCAATTGAAGCAAATTAACACCTCATCAACCCGAACATTATAGATTTGAATAGACGAGTCGTCCATCCCAATGGCAATGATATTATTGTCTTGAGGATGAAATGCTAGAAACGTGGCAGCTGGTGGTGGGGGCATGAAGGTAGTCATGGTCTGCAAATGGAGAAAGTAGAAAATATGTTCAAAAATATTGTAAGAGTAATGAGAAACAAAGAGAAAAGCACATAAAAAACTTATGCCCACTGAAAAAGTGTACTACTGCAGTTTCAACTCAGTGATATTTTGATAAGTTTACCTTGGGCCTAATGTAACCACAAGATAACACTGCAGTTAACATGAAGTTTCACATATTTCAAATTTGTCACCTCTATGATTCATTATGAATTACTACCACAGATGAAATCATGAGCTACACCAATGAAGCTTCAGGCTAGCAAATACTACTTTTGAAGTGAGCTAGGTATACGATTTTAAATCACAAAAGTTCCCTAAAGTAAAGAAAGAAAAGAGTGGAAAGGGCATCTACCTTAAAAGTCATCATGTTGAAAAGGGAAATTTTACCCCCTGAAGCTGACATAACATATGAGTCATTCTTTGAAAGAGCAAAGCAAGGAACAGCATCTTCTGGATTTGCATCCCTCGTATCATTGGTCATCAGTATTCCACTTGAAGGTTGCCATAACTGTGGTACTACACTAGCTGTGGCCTACAAGAGCCACAGTTTTGTCAATAGAATCAAACATAGATTAGTTACGCAATCTCTAGTAAAAAAATATATATTAATATACCTTTGGAGTTCGCTCACTTCTCTGCCATTTCCAAAGCTTGTGTACAGCATTAGATGATAATCCTAATATGGCAAGTCCAGAATTTGTATAGATTAACCTAGACACCTGAATTATTTTTCAACATGTGAGCAGAATTCTTCAAAGCAGCACACACAGGACAATCAGAACCCAATTATAGCCAGTGTCCATTAACGATCACGTCCATGCATTAGAAATTTAGAAGAATACTCTAAGTGCGTAAGGAATTTTACCACCCATTCTCCATATGTGTATGACGTATAGCAGGAAAGAGCTAGAAAGTAAAAACAATGACATATTGTGGGGGATTTGAATAGTTATAAATGCCGACAATTATGTTACTAATTGTACAACTAAAAGGATCAACCTTACACTTTAATTTTACTCGATGACTTCATACTTCAACACTACCCCCACATACGAGACGATTTTTATATGTGGGCCACAACATGCAACATATCTATATATGAACCGGAGACCAGGGGCAAGGCGACAAATGAGCCACTAGGCCAAATGTCCACAAGCCCAAATTAACTAGACATTAATACCATCTGGAATATTAATATTGAAGTACATATACCAGGTTGAACTCCAGAACTAAAAAAAAAGTCAACTAATTATTGGGTTTGTCATTTCCACTTTTCCCTGTTTTTACTGTATGTGAGGCTTTATACTTCAGCACCAATAAATGAAAATTGTACCCCCCAGACTATGGCAGGGGTTCATAATGCTTAAAAAGTTTCTTTGGTCCTTGGGCATGAGGTTCTCCCACCTCTAGGTCACAAGGCAACAACATTCACCATTGTGTCAAAGCTCACCCTCTTAAAATAAGTTTCTGCTATTATAAAAAATTATGCATACACCGTTGTGTTGTAAACAATCATGAAACTACTAGGAAATTGTTTCCTTCGATCTACTTCAGGCAATCATACTTTAAGCCAATGTCCTGGAGCCAAGCATTTTTTTTTGTAATTGGGTAATATTGAATAGCAGGAAATTTCTTCAATATCCAAAAACACACTTAAAATAGGGATCAAAGTTGATTTGAGTTGCTTCTAAAAGGCTTACGCAAGTGAACCCATACCCTCATTGCAGTTAAATTGTCAGGGAGTCTGAGGGAGCGGCATTGCGATGGTTCATTAATTTCTGTCAGTTTCCAGATCCTAGATTTTTCCAGTGGCTCCTCAGCAATTCTGGGTTTTACATCAGCTAAACTTCGGTTATCATTGTTCTACAAAACTCACAAAAGGAAAACGTAAGCACATCAATTAAATGTATAGACATCATGAATTATAATAATTTTATTATTTGGCATATAAGATTTCAAAAATCATGGATGATTACAACTTACCGTGCTAACCATGGCCGCTACTGGAGCAGCTCGTTCTCCAATGCTGGTTCCAACAGTTGTATTTGCAGAACCGAATGCACCAGGAGGAGAAGCCTGCTCACACATCATGCATTCAGGAAACATATTATTTTCCACAAAATGACAAATCTAAAAGGTTTTACCTTCACGACAGCCGCAGATGCAGCCCTAGAAGCATCAAATGTGTGGTTCTCCATGGTTCCTAGCAGCCTAACCCCATCTGCGCTTGCTAGAATTTTAACACCATTGTCATTTGTAGAGACTGCTAAGAGTATTCCTCCCTTGCTAAATCGTATACAAGGAGAAGCCTGGAGGATTTTGAAAAGGATGACTAATTACTAGTACAAAAAAGTCATTGTAAATTATGACAGAGTAGCATTCTTCCAATAATTACCGGTAATCCACCCTCTGCATCGACACTAGTCAACAAGTTAGGATTGTCCATATCCCAGAATTTGATCATAAACTCATCACCAGCAGCCAAGAACCTATTCTTAGTGGTATCAAATTGAACAACCCCTGCAGATCTCTTTCCCAGTCCATGATATGCACGCTTGACAGCTCCTTCACTTTCATTCCACTCCACTAAGAATGATTCTCCATCTTTATTTGTCCCACATGAGAATAACCTGAGTTGACCACAAATCATGAACAAATAATTAAGTTCAAGAAAAGCAAAAGATACAAATAATCAACATCCCACCCCTAGTAGAATTTTAGAATGAAGCAAAATATTCAAATGCCAACCTTGTTCCATCAGCACTGTATGCCATGGTGGTTGATGAATGCCCTGGCGCATCATAGTCAACCCTTGAACCCATGTTATCATACAACCATGCCTTTATTTTCCCATCAGTAGCAGTTGAGAAGATAAACTGAGGGGAAAAAGAAGGGAAAGGATGAAATCTTGCAGATGATAATGTACAAAGTGTAGTTAAATACTACTGTGGAAGAGAAAGTCGTCTCCAAGGGGATAAGCCCAATAGTCCGAACATATGACTTCAGTGGTGGAGATCTCGAGTTCAAAACCTATTGGGCGGGGAGTTCGAAGTGATGATAGGTTAGTCCAACATAAAACATAGAATTGAGCAGCTGCATTCTGAAATCAGGATGCCCATTTTCTGTATTATTTGTTCTCTAGAAGAACCGCTAAAGAATGAGATAAAATAACCAAAATGTTTTATTTGGAAGGCTACATTGTAATAAAATGATCTGATTATTATTATTTTTTTAGAAGAATCATTTTTTTGTAATAAAATGACTTGCCAAAGAGTGTTGTAATGACTTTAAACCAGGCAATCACACAATATTCACACATTGTAATAAAATGATCTGATTATTACCTGAATATTTTCTTTGTGATGTGGGCATACAGAATATATAGCTGCTTCATGGCCCTCAAATGTATACTGCTTAGACCCTGTACTTGCATCCCAGACCTGTAGAATATTTAGCTCTATGATATTTAACCCACAAATTTCCACGAATATGACATGAACTTTATTGCAAAGCCAACCTTGATGAGCCTATCCTCCCCACAAGTGACCACACAAAGTTGCTTGTTTGGATACGAGAAAGCAAGATCATTTACACTTCCGACATGAGCATCGATCTGAAAAAATGTACAGCAAAATGTATAGAATTCAAACGTTCGCTTTACAAAATGCTTCTGTTGAATCAAATGACTACTAAAGAAAACTCAATGACTTCAAAGACTTGATTGATAGCACAAACCTCTAGGTGATTCCGTAGGTCATCCCCACCATGGTAGGAGTAAATGTGCACAATATGCTTCGAGTATGCAACACCTGAAGTAGGAATAAGAATATCCATAACAAAATAGGTCATCCCTATATTTAAAGAGTTTCTTTCTAGTGCATAGTAGCTAATTCTCAGCTATGTAATTGAATATATGTTTGTAACTATGTAATTAAATAGTATGCTGTATCAACAAAATCCTTCAAACACCAACATAAGTTGGGGCCAATTGGTGAAGAGCCTACTTCTACTTAAGTGAAGTCGAGTTCAAAACTTGTACATTCGTGATAAAAAAAAAAATACTCCAAACATACCAAAATGAGTTCCATCAGGACTCCACATCACACGATTTACTGAAGCTGTATAATCATTGGACAGACTTGCCTTTAAGATAAACAGAAAGCAAAAAACAAACAATCACTTCTGAAAGGCTACTGAAAGAAGCATTAAGAATTTATTCAGTAATTACAAGAAAAAAAATCGTCTAGAATGATAAACAAACCTGAAGAGCCATTGAACATGTACCGAGATCCCACACCTTGAAATTTTTTGCAGCAATCTTCTCACGACTGCCTACCTCCCACACCATGACATCACCTGAGTTTGTTCCAACTGAAAATAATAACAATTAAGAATATGAAGAAAAAGAATAAAATGAACATATTCAGTCCAGAATCCGGAAGATGAACTTTGAGAGAGAGCCAAGCAAAATATAGTTTATTCTTTAATCCGGAGAAGGGCTAACCAAGAAGAAGAATTTGCTGCACTGGATGAAAATCCATACTCTTGACAGCAGAACTCTGGTTTAAAGTCATTACAACACTCTTTGGCAAGTCATCAGAAGAGTAGGAACTCTGACCATGGTTCTGGTTAGGGTATGCAACAGGCAGAATATTGACAGGCAAATTATTAGCCTGTTAAAGAATCAGGTAAACACATAGCCAATTAGGTAAAATTACATGATAAATACATTCAAATACACATATCATCACAAGTTTTCACACAAAATAAATCAATTATTTTAAATCAGAACAAAATGAAATGGGAACTAGTGCAGTACTTCATCAGATAACCCAAAAGGTCTTGATCTTTTCAGTATATGTTCTGAATCAGCTGTTTGATAGTCCATAGCTGGGTTACTAGTAGGAGGAGTCCTGGGACGCTTTAGGATGGCTGATATCAAGGTCAACAAAAAAAAGAGGGTAAGAAAAATTTAGAACAGAAGAGAAGTGGCAATATAAAACAGAATGAGAACATCCTCACGTCTAGAACATTTTCAAAAAGATATATTCGAATCAAGAGTACATTAGGGATCAACCTTCCCGGATTGCATCTGGCATTGTCTATTTCTTATCTTCACAAATAATATCGTAACTTGATTTATTAGTACTTATGTTGTAATATTCATATTGGCATCCACATCAAGTATGTCAAGTTACACTTAACCTTAGTAAATCAGATTACAAAACAGCTGGCAGGAAAAGGCTACAATGACTACCTGCGCTGTTTGGTACTGCCAAACCTATAGGCCCTGCAGATGCTGAAGGGTGAGGCATGGGAGATGGACTGGCCATCCATCCAGCTAGAGATGTTGAGAGAGCTGCAGGTGTGGGCTGAAATGGCTAAACACATGAATACAGAAAGTCAAACCTCTAGATAGGGAAATATAAAAGCACCTTAACGCCCATCAAATGTATCGGCTCCATATTACTCTTTTCACTTACACCGTGAGCACCTAATGGGGGGAAACCCCCTGGCTTTGTAACTGCGCCCATTAGTGGATTGGTAACAGGGGATGGAGCCCGAGCACCATTTGGTTGGCCACAAGAATGGTCAACAAACAAGGTTTTTATGTCAGGGTTGGGTCTTGGATTCTTACAAAGCTGATGCTGCCAATTTAAACTGCAATCAAATGCCAAGAATGTTGGTAAAACCAAACTGTAAGGAAAGCTAAAATGTATTATTGGGAAACTCAACACAAAAGAAATGCAATAAATTCAAGACCTCTGATTAATTAGTGTCCTCAGTCTTGAGTTCTTCAGGGTGGGGAATTGTAGCTTATCACGAAACAGAGGATTGGCCTCTATCAGCTTTTTCAGTTCAGATAGCATGATACCCCTTGCAGATTTGGTATCACCATACTTTGATAGCTGCTCATTGTCTCTGCGAATCAAAAAGTCCCCATCAGAACCCACGAAGGATGCGTATATAAAATGTGAAATAAGCTTTAGCACATACATAACTTTATAATAGCAATCGATTCATACCTAAAGTTCTCCAATGTCAACAAATGTGTGATTTCCTTAAAAAGATCTTCATTGAAAGCTGAAAACACTTTTAAGTCCTTCACCAAAATCTCCACAGCTTTGGCACGATCTCGCCTACAGAAAAACCAACAAATGGCCTTCATGATTGAAATGATGACAGAGAAAACTTGTTATTATTATTATTTTAAGTTTCTATATCTATTTCTGCACTCACTTGTCCAATGCTTCAAGGTACTTCTGCTTCCGAATTTCAAAAAAGATCTTCATAGAGTACCTATTGTCGTCAACCTTGGTGAACCCAGATAAATACTTCTCCACTTCCTCCCACTCCCCATTTGTCACCATGTCCTCAAAATGCCTCGTATTGAAGAAAAAACCAGACTCCTGCTCTAATCTAGCAAACCATAATTAAATTCAATTATTGACTCAATTTTTTAGCAATTAATTGAACACAACAACCCCCAATGCACAAACTTGTCTGAATTCTGGAGAAAAAAATAATAACATTAAGAAAATTACAGAAAACTAAGCATACTTGTGAACAGTCTCTTTGAATTTCTCTTCATCCAGAAACTGAAGTATCAGAAAGACCAGCTCTCTGCTCAGCGAAGACATGGCTGGTTCTAATTGTCTCCGTGTTTACAACAACTACACAAATTGACCTCGAAGATCTGAATCCCAAAAGATCAAACACTGAATCAACAGCAATAAGTATAATAATCTCGAAATTCCATAAAAATCTCATAACACCACAACATAAAAATTGCAAAATCATCGAGAAATGAATTACAGGGCAGAGGATGAATTCGTACCTCTGATCAGAGAGAGCTGGTATTGGAAATGGCAGATCAAAGAAGATAAGTGAATATTTCAGAGCTTTCTCTCTCTAAGCTTCAACTTTCTCTCTCTAGAGAACCATCTTTCTCTCTCGCTTCTGGTCCTATTTATACAGAGAAGAGAGGGTTAGGGATTTGGAGATTTGAACCCAACAAAATTAAGGTATCAGACAAAATAAATAGCGTGCTACGAGAACGAGATGAGATTTAGATTTGATATGATGATAGGTGGGTGGGTGGGTGATAACCTGTTTTCTCTTATCACTGATAACCTGTTATAGTTTGATAAGTCACTCTGCTTATTCAGCGCTATTAATAAGCCCGGGATATATAATATGCATTTATTTCTCGTCTGGATTTGCGGGTTATCAGTAAATGTAGTTATAGTTCAATTATCATTCAGTGTTTTCCGAAAGCACAACTGTATCGTTTATTTTCAATTTATAGCCTCTAATGTATGTAAGGGTTACTGTCAACAAATGTAATAAAGTTTGTACGAAAATATACCAAAAAAAATGTATACGTTTTGTGGGTGAAATTTTGTCCACGTTTTGTAGGTGTACTAAAGTTTCAATCACGTTTTATGGGTGCATTATGTATTGCCCACACATCTATTGAATCTGGAAAGCATTGTCCAGACCATCATTTTGAACATTCCTGTCATGTTTAAACTAAAAAAATCGTGGACAAAACTTTAGTGCACCCACAAAGCGTGGACAAAATGTTAGGCATGTTTTCGTTTGTGGAAAAAACGTTTCTGTAGTTTTTGACAATTAACCCTTATATCAAATATATAAATATAACATTATTGGTCATGTAGTTACGGTCAAGAAGACAATATTAGGGGATGCACCGTCCTCGGCTTATATATTCTCATAAAACAAAAAAAAATGAAAATTTTGCTCCAAATAAAAGAAGATCATAGTTTTGATCGATTTAATCAAAACCCCTGGATTCGATTTATGTGTGTATTACTATTAGAGCAGGTTTTGTGGGTGTAGTTTTGTCATCACAGACTACAAGGCGCAAGCATAGTCACAAGCTAAACGGCAAGCAGTTGACGCAATACTCGTGGCATACAACTCCATGTAGGCTACTTGGGAAAGATTCTACGGCGATGGCTTGTCGCGCCTGCTTGGCTTAAGAGACCCAATGATTAATCGTCGATCCAATGGCATAGTGACACATGACCCCAATTCAAACCCTAACCCTAACTTTATCATATAAAAAAAACTATTTCAAGCATTTGAATCACATTCTCAGCCATATCTTTTCAACCATTTTGAGTTGAGGAAGAATATCGAACGAGCATTTGGAGTTTTACAGGCTCATTTTCATATCATCACTCGTCGGAACTGAATGCGGGGTAGGAAGTCACTTGCAGTGATCATGACTGCTTGTATTCTCATCCACTACATGATCATTGAGACGAATGGCGTCCATGCCCATCGATTCATTTGATGGTGTGGGTGTATCGACCGCAACGACACACCGAGGCCCGCCTCTGTCACGCCTCAAATCCGGTATCGACCGGACTTGAGACGTGACTTAGAAGAATAACGGAAAACACTCAACCAGTAATGATATCGGCAATCTAAAAGAGTTCAAACTTTAACATTTGTTTCAAAAATGGAACGGTTAATAAAAGTCGAACGTTCAAAATCCAAATACATAAGTTTAGTCGAAAGAGGAAATGTACGTCTCTAAAATCCCAACAACTACTAGAAGTCCTCAAGATCTGCGACGA
>JAYMTN010000346.1:0-17466 GCA_036897425.1 Erodium trifolium
AAGGTGAGGTAGGGGGGGGGGGGGATAAATCAGGCCGGCGAGGGGGCAAAAATTTGTAGAGGACAGAGAGGGATGACGAGGTTTAGGCTGATCTGGTATGGCAATGCGCCATGACTGTGGGAGACGGAGCTCCGGACGTTGCAGAGGGCTGACCCCCACCGGCAACCCGAAAGGCCACCGGTGGTGGCGGCTCCTGCAAAGTGAAGGCTCCGTAGGGTCTCGCTTAGTTGAGAGCGTTTTTAATGTAGACTTTTTCCCCTTTTGGACTTTGAGCCTTATAAGTTATAACATGATATTTTCTAAATTATTGTGATTGCTAGTGTTTCTAAACTTAAAAGGTGTGGTTGATAGATCGAGCGTGAAACTTCAAAGTGAAACATGACACCATCTCGTGGCACTTGACCCCTCAATTATTGAAAAATCACTCATCTGCTCCTATATAAACCCTCTTAAAACATCAGTAATCACCAAGTCCAATTCATATCTAATCGATTTCGAGTCGCTTCACCCTCTGTCTCTCACTACTGACTCGAAGAAGACATTTGATTCGTATCATACGGCCATGGGATTCGACTCGGCCGATCCGACCAGAGCTTTCATCAAGAATGTGAAGCGCGTCGTCGTCAAGGTCCTCTTCTCTTTACTTTCCTTTTCTGATACATGGATTGTTTTCACTTTTCTGGTGTTGTTGTGTTCATGCATGTTCCATTTGTCTGGATTCTAACTTTCAACAGACGCTTCAAAGAGATGAACATGTCTACGGACTACACACATATAAAAGTTGGATCAAGTTATTATAAGTTTCCTTTGGTGAAGAAATTGAAATCACTATTAGATTTTGTTCTTTCATAAACGCATTAAAAAGAAGCAACGTATGTTTGCTCAGAAGATTTGCATGACGCAACGGATCCTCGTTTCTTTAAAAAAAAAATATCAGATGATATATCTTTATTTAAAACTAATTAAATTTATTGAGAAATTTGAACTTTATACGATATCTACATATTAATTTGAATAATACAAGTGTTAATTGTTGAGATAGAGCTTGTTTATTAATGGGCAAGATATTTTATATTGATTCATGCCTTTTTAATAAAAAGACAAAAACCTTCCAAAAGCTTAGGACTAATAAAAATGGCGCGGCAGAACACATGATCGATCGTCCTTTGGGTTCACGGATCCGTTGGCTGTCTCAGCCGTACACGTGTCTCGCCCACGTGAGCCGGACCCCTATACTACGCAGGAGCGGTTCGTCGTCTTGTTCAACGTCGTGACGTGGCGTCCCCTCCTCGGATCCGGACGAGAACTTTTTTTTTCTTCCCTTTTTGCTTCTTACTGTGTAACTCTCTGCTCCTGCGAATGACTGAGAGTACGAACTCGCTCGTTCTGAGTCGACCCGCTAAAACTCGCTCTTCTTCCTCTCGGCGATGGAGCCCGTCGATCCTACTCGAGGTTTCCTCAAAGGCGTCAAACGCCTCGTTGTCAAGGTTACCGCTGTTGTTTTCTTCGCAACTGTTTCATTTCGTTATCTATGGCGTTTGTTTCTGGTATACTCGAATTTTATCTATTGCGATGAACAATTACTCATAGGGAAAATGTGGATCCACAATGACCACATTTTGCAGAGTGCTTCGGTTCTGAAAGACATACTTGTTTTCTTTTCCAAAAAATACCTGTGTCATGTTTGGATCCTTAGAAAGTTGAAAATGTGATCGAAACTCGAGGTAAAATTAAGTTGGTGGAAGGGATTAATCTATTAGCAACTCTGCAGATGATACACAATGGTGGATCTCTCTAATGCATTTGGTCAGCTTAATTTGGTTTCATATTCTGTTTGATTAAGCGCAATTTGGTAATGCATAGCTAAAGTAGACTGGTATAAACAGTTATCAATTAATTGAGCACAATTTGGTAATGCTTGCTGGTATATTTTGCAGGTTGGAACAGCTGTGGTTACAAGAGGTGATGGAAGATTGGCATTGGGCAGACTTGGGGCCCTGTGTGAGCAGGTATGTTATTCTTGGGTTTTACTCTAGTGATTTTTTCGCTGATCAATGCTAATTTCTCCTGCAGCTTAAAGAACTAAACTCACAAGCCTATGAAGTTATTTTGGTGACTTCAGGTGCAGTTGGTCTTGGCCGCCAAAGGCTAAGATACAGGAGACTGGTCAATAGCAGGTTGTTTTCATTTCCATAGCTACCGCTCTTATCCTTTAGGGTCTTACAACATTCATTTCTGTTTTCCATCTCTGCTTGGCACATTTATTTTGCTTGTTTACTTATTAACTTTTCAAGTTCGTGACAATGATCTATTTTCTTAGTGTGCATGCATGATGAATATGACTGCTTTCCTAAACATTACCCATACTTGTTTTGTAGCTTGGCTGATCTCCAAAATCCACAAGAAGAATTTGATGGAAAAGCTTGTGCAGCTGTTGGGCAGAGCAGTCTCATGGCTCTTTACGATGCCATGTTCAGCCAGGTCAAAATAAACACTTTATGACTTTGATTTTGTATTTACAATGTATGTTTTTTGCATCACCATACATTTGCACAAACAGGCGGGGAATTACTGCTTCTAATGTTACACTTGCCTTGTTTACTGTCTGCACTAATACAAATCCCATTTAATGCAGCTTGACGTGACGTCTTCTCAACTACTTGTGACAGACAGTGAGTTTAGGGATGGAGATTTCAGAGAGCAACTTTCTGAAATGGTGGAATCATTGTTAGCTCTTAGGGTTATTCCTATTTTCAATGAAAATGATGCAATTAGTACTAGGAGAGCACCATATGAGGTATTGTGCCTTTTACTCAACCTTTCTACATCTTTTTCTTCTCGTCCGGGATTAGTTAGATGTTTTATTTTTAGCAATTTGATAAACTGGTTGTTTCTATTGATTCTAACATTTTAAACCAACAATATGAGCTAAAAAGCTTATCTCTAAGTCTATAGGTGCCTGCCTTCAGTTCAGTCTGACCGGCCTCAAGCCATTTTCAATTTATGGCTGGTAATGCTATGTTTGGTGTATGAAGTATAATTTGTTCTATCAGTGATTGTCAGTTTGTGGGAGTTGTATGCTGGATCTTGGATGAGAACCTACATCCTAGATGCATGAAGATTATTGGTGTTCTCATGCTTGTTTGAGTTGTAGTTGACTATTGACTGTTTTTGCGTTCATGCTTATCTTCCTTTTTACACATATTAGTATAACTATATGTGCTTTGAAATCAGCCCTGTAGCATAGTTACACACTCTCATTCTAACACATTGTTTGTAGAATTATATGTACTTCTGTTAATGCTAGTAGTTCATATATATCAATAGTAGTTATGAAATAACTCTGTACTCGTATGCTTTATTTCTCATTATTATTTCTTTTGCACATCGCTCATTTGGTTTATATAATTTTCCTACATATTACTTCTTCTGATTGTAAGCATTAGTTGCAGGATTCTTGTGGAATATTTTGGGATAATGACAGTTTAGCCGGGCTACTCGCTCTTGAACTAAAAGCAGATCTCCTTGTCTTGTTAAGTGATGTAGAGGGCCTTTATAGTGGTCCTCCGAATGAACCTCATTCAAAGCTCATCCATACTTATATAAGAGAAAAACATCAAGGAGAAATAACATTTGGAGACAAATCTCGCGTGGGAAGAGGAGGCATGACAGCCAAAGTTAATGCTGCTGTTTGCGCTGCCTATGCTGGTATACCTGTTGTAATTACTAGGTAACTTTCTATCATGTGTCCGATTTAACATAATAACCAATTGCTGCTTAGAAATAATGCATTTGTGCATGTGCCTTTTCTTTCCATAACCATAAAAGGAGGTAAGCCCGATTTAAAATAAACTTTTTGCATGTTACCTATAAAATTCTCTTTTAGCTTACCTCATTTATTTCTCATATTCTTCTTAATTATCGGTGATGACTTGTACATTGTCACACTCTCAACTGCACTATGTATAATTTTCTTTTGCCCTTGGAAGTTCCATGCTATGTGAAGAATGAGTTTTTGTAATCAACCCTTATTAGGTAACATGCTATCCCCTTCAGCTGCATGAATGGTTCCTTGTTGACTGAAAATTGTTTTCAACTTCTTGAAGTGGATATGCAACAGATAACATATTAAAAGTACTTCAAGGGAAATGTGTGGGCACTCTCTTTCACCAAGACGCTCATTTGTGGACTTCAGTTAAAGAGATGTGTGCACGTGACATGGCAGTTGCTGCGCGGGAATGTTCTAGACGGCTCCAGGTAAGTAACATATATTCGTACGAAGTTTTATTTTGCAATATAATCGAGAGGAACAGGTAAAATTGAAAGCTTGGATATGTTACCATGAGTCATTTGACTGTAGGGCTTACAATCTGAAGAGAGAAGGAAAATTTTGCTAGACATAGCTGATGCCCTCGAAGCAAGTGAAGACTTGATTATAGCTGAGAATGAAGCTGATGTTGCTACTGCACAGGAGGCGGGTTATGAGAAATCCCTGATATCTCGTTTGGCTCTAAAACCTGGAAAGGCAAGCGAATTCTTGCCATGTAAACTTTGATTCGACACTATATTTTTTGGTTCTCAAAAACATGCATCCTTAAGTGCTCTAGATATTTGTATTTCCTTTTTTATATGAATTATTTTACTTTCCAGATATCTAGTCTCGCAAAATCTATTCGCACACTTGCAAACATGGAAGAACCCATTGGCCGCATTTTGAAGCGAACAGAGGTCAGAAAACCCTCTTTTGTCACTGGAGTGTGGCATGGTTTCAGTTTTGCTTATTTAACATGGATGCAGAAGCATCGCCCCTATTTTGAGCTTACCGTCTTTTGTTCTTTTGACATTGATATATACCACATTGAAGTGTATTACATGTATTTATTATTTTAAAGAAGTGTCCAACCAAGGTGTGGGAGGTGACAGTTGCCTTTTTGAAAAGTATGATACTGGGTTACTACAGTGCTTGACAGTTCTGATGACTGCTCTTGCATCCAGCTTGCAGATGGACTCACCTTAGAGAAAACTTCGTGCCCTTTGGGTGTCCTGTTAATTGTTTTTGAATCTCGACCTGACGCTCTTGTTCAGGTAAAAAATGAATATCCCTATCAAATGCTCCCATAGTTATTGATTGATAATGAGGAAGATTTACATAGATCAAGGGACAACTCTTTATTGACCTTTTTTATTTACTGGTACCACTCAATAGATTGCTTCATTGGCAATTCGAAGCGGGAATGGTCTACTGCTAAAAGGAGGGAAAGAAGCCAGACAGTCAAATGCTATTTTGCACAAGGTCATTACTTCTGCCATCCCGGATTCCGTTGGTGACAAACTCATTGGACTTGTAACTTCAAGGGAGGCAATCACTGATCTGCTCAAGGTTGGCTATAAATCTCAAAATGGAGAGGTCTTCACTATATGATGTTTGTGACTAATTATATCCTGCCACAGCTTGATGATGTGATAGACCTTGTGATTCCTAGAGGTAGCAATAAACTTGTTTCTCAAATCAAGGAGTCAACAAATATTCCTGTTCTTGGTCATTCGGGTAAGACAACCCGTGTGATGAATTCATAATATACTATACAAACTCTTGCTTTTGGTAAAGCTTCAGATTTGTTGTCCAGATGGAATTTGCCATGTTTATGTAGACAAGTCGGCCAATATGGATACTGCAAAGCGCATAGTTCTGGATGCGAAGATAGACTATCCTGCTGCCTGTAATGCCATGGTAATATAAGTGGTTATTTGACTTAATTATCTAACTTGTCATATTTCACCTCAAGCAATTTGTTCTACAAATCTGACCTTATTCATCCCAAAATTATTTGCAACGCACAATGTGACATATTATGGTCTCCTAGTGTTTGTTTACATTGTTTTTTGTTTGTTAGGAAACGCTCCTTGTACACAAGGATTTGTCTACCAATGGTGGGCTCTACGAGCTTACTTTAGAACTTCAACGTCAAGGTATGCATATATTTGTTAATGACTCCTAGAAAGTATGGAATGGACGGATAGACACTTGTCATTTCATGTCCATACCAGGTCTCATCGTTTTAACATTTAACCAATAAAGAAAAGAAATGTGATAGCTAGGTTTGCGTCTAAACAGTTGCTGGGAAATATTAAAATCTAGAATGGGAAAATTATATTTATAATGTACTAATTGATGTTTCGTTCAGAGCTGAGTCAAAATTGCAGGGGAAAGGGAGAGTTCATGAAAAGTAAAATTGTCCTCTATTGATTGGTAGATATCTTGAGTTTCTGATATTTGAAAGCGGATATTTTACGAGTGCTACTAAGTCTCTATTATATAAAAGATACACAAAAGTGGCTGTCCCTCCGATAAAAAAATAAGTGTCCACAACATTAGGGTATTCATATATTAGTTATGTATGGATTATCACTAATATCTCTAAGATATATTAATTCTCTTTAGTTTATTAAACCAGGCCAATCACTAAATAGCTCAATTTTCAATTTTTTTAAAACAATGAAAAGGTGATCACTTATTTTGGAACTAGGATGGTGTGAGCGGAGTACAATAGTTCCTATAAAAAAGGGAATAATTTATTTAATACAAATTAGAATAAGAAAGTAATTCAGTCAAGTTATTAGAGAATTTACTCAGGCAACACCTTTTCTGGTAATTAGCATTGTAACGGAGAGTTCAGAAGATAACCATTGCATTTATGCACTTTATATACTGTAGGTTGAATTTTCCCTATCACTAGTAAACTAAGCTTCAGTTCTTTCCTTCAATGGACATACAGCACTAGCACATCTATTCAATGAACTGCATCTCTACTCAAGTAGTAGAGAACCCTTGAGGACATGATTTTCGTGTTGCGTTCTCACTTTCACGTGTCTTTTTTCAGGTGTTACACTATATGGTGGGCCTAGAGCAAGTGCGTTATTAAATATTGCAGAGGCACATTCGTTCCACCGCGAGTACAGTTCAATGGCTTGCACGGTTGAAGTTGTGGACGATGTGCATGCTGCCATTGATCATGTGCACAAACATGGCAGGCATGTTTTGATTGAACTAGTTTTAGAACTTTCTGGAAGCAGCGAAGTATTATTTCATTGATTTTCCACCTTTTTCTTACAGTTCTCATACTGATTGCATTATTGCTGAAGATCATAAAGTTGCTGAAATTTTCCTACATCAAGTTGACAGGTAATTTCCATCTAGACTTTGAGTAGTCATTACAGTACATAATATTATCTCTGCCCCAAACTAAGTGTAGTTTTTCTCTACTTTAAAAAAGTGTAGTTTTTCTCTAATTTGTATATCTCCAAATGAGTGTCCATTTTCCTTCTTTGTAAGCTTAACCATTGGTGAAATACCTATTGTATCCTTCTCTTTAACAAGTTACAACCCTTTAGTGGATTAGAACATGGTATAAGGGCATGTGTGGAATTCAAGTCATAATTTCTCCTATCCTTAGTTTTCATGGTGTAATGGAGCACATCAGTATTCAAAAGCATCTCAGTATTACTTGTTTGGAAGAAAAATGCCATCATAGCCATTTTATTTAGGGAATACGTGTGTATGAAGAGGCCCTTAGTAGAACAATGTGTTATGCTGTCTCGCAAGACCACCGTTCTCTTATCATCTGCTATAGCTCCTGTTGACCCCTATTCCACTATTGACAGCTCGGGTGTTGGATGCACCTGACTCTTTATTCTCTTAATATATCATGCTACTCGATTGTCTACTATCAAATAAGTGTCCAATGTTTCACTTTCTACTCTTTACCCTCATGCCCTTATGCAGACACTTATTTAGAAATAACTTTTTCTGGAGTCCATTTTTCTTAATTAATCATCATGAACTGCATTCAAGTGGGTTGACCGAAACTCCGATCTAATCAATACATCTGTCAATTTTAGTTCTCTAAATCATATATTGTCAACATTAACAGTGCTGCAGTGTTCCACAATGCAAGTACACGATTTTCTGATGGAGCACGCTTTGGCCTTGGTGCAGAGGTGTGTGATACCGAATAGATTCTAGAGTTGTTGTTACTCATGGCAAGGCTTATATAATGTTTCCCCATTCCTCGATGGTTGAACAGGTTGGCATAAGCACAAGCAGGATTCATGCTAGAGGTCCCGTGGGAGTTGAAGGACTGTTAACAACTCGGTGGTAAGGAAAATCTCCGATTAATATGGTGTTAATACTTTCTTGATTCTATTGAAATACCTTCTTGTTTTTTAAAATTGCTCGCTTGTTTTGTAAATTGTATAGGATATTGCGAGGCAACGGGCAGGTGGTTAATGGGGATAAGGATATCATTTATACTCATAAAGATCTTCCCCTGCAGTCCTAGTTTGAGTAGCTAGCTCCAAGGAGTTTATATGTGCTCCTCCTTCCTCTCTGCATTGCTATAGAGATATAGATGGTTTCTATTATTGTAGTATATATAATTCAAAATTGGTCCTATATTTTTGTCTACTCGGACCATGTTTGGACACAGCTTTAGAGTAAGCATGATTTGGGACTTCGTATGACCTTATTTATAAGTTTGGAGATTAGTTGTTTGTGTATATGCAATTTCTTATGAAAGAGTTGATGGGAAAAAACGTGTATGAACGAACCTTGCTTTGGTTTGCATCTTTTACATGACTTAGAATCCTCCGTAGATAATTCTCTCCTCTCCTTTGTTTTTTGTATTTTTAGCGCAAGAGACCTTCATTAACTAAGTATCAGTGGAGAGAATATATGTAAGAGCATTGGGCAGAGATTGACCCGACCACAAAAGGACAGTGGATGAACGGATTTTCTTGACGAATCAGTCAAAGGCTTTGTTCGTTAACCTACCTACTAACGAATACAAGTTTAGAATCCTTGATTGTATAATGGCGTTTAGTGGGGGAGATAATGGGGGCCTTCGAGTTCACCATTTTAATGACAACTTGCGCATCACATCGGATATTCCAACCATGGAATTTCGCACATTCAAAAGCAGTAGCTATTGCATGGGATTCCAACAGAGTCCAACCCTAAAGGGATGTATAATACTGTTTCATGCTACGGTCCTTGTGTCAGATCTTGCAATCAGCCCCCAGCCTGATTGACCAGTATCCGCGAAGGTTAACCCATCAACATTAATCACAACTCATCCCAGAGTGGCAGAGTAAATGTTCTAGAATGTGCCGAACATGTCGGGTTACTTATAGGTTGAGCCTGAGAATTCGTCGCTGCCTGAGCCTGAAGGTGGATAGAAGTTGTTGATTGGACCCCTATTGCTGATGGGGTGAACTCGTTCCATACTTTAGTATTGCGTGCCTTCCATATTTCCCTAAGCCAGCAAAGTATCCTAGCTTGTTGGTCCGACATCCTTATAGTGAGGAGCTGCCATCCTTCTGCGGATTACATGTAAACTGCCAAAAAGAGACCAACATTACTTTGCAAAGCGGCAATAGAGGAGAAGGTGATTGATGGACTCGTGATGGTGGTCGCACATCGGGAAATCTGGTGAGATAGGGACGTACCGGCTACGCAGGCGATTGATGACTTGAAGTGATCCCGTGAAAGCCCTCCATAGAAATATGCTCAATCGGGGGTTGTGTAGGAATGCACCAAATGTCTGCCTATAAGGGAAAATGTGGTTGGGTTCTAGTCTGCTTCCTTATGTTATTCAGAAGCTTGTATCCTTCTCGGATCGTATATGCGCCCTTAGAATCCTTCGCCTAATCCCGACCATCTTGCATGTGTATGGCCGATAATGGGATGACCAGAATGTCTTTTTAATCTGACGGGGAAAACAACTGAAGTATAAGTGATGTATCCCATTTACGGGTTCTTGGAATCATCAACCTAGCAACCGGGGCATTAAGGAGAGTCAGAGCGAATGTGCGGGATCTCACCCATAAGCCATGGTTGATGAAGGATATGGGTATCAATACCGGATCCAATAGCACGTCGGACGCCTGAGATCATAAATTCATGCGTCGCAAGAATACTAGACCATGTGGAACTCGGATTTTGGCCTATAGGTGCTAAAAGATTTCCTCCCAGAGATTGAGGGCGGAGAATAAGGTTCCGGGCCTGTTTACTTAATAACGCCATGTCTGTATCCTATAAGTTTCTGAATCTCATACCCCTTCCACTTTCGACCACCACAGAACTTCGCCAGGGCGATGTGGATCTTGTTAGTAATGCCACGCGAGACCTTGAAAAATGACATGACGTAGAATGGGATGGAAGTGAGAACGACCTTGATCATTACCTCCCTTCCTGCATGGGATAGAAGTTTACCATCCTAGGACTGGATATGCCTTGTTATCCACACCCTTACGAACTGCATACTACGAGTTCTATGTCTTCCCGTCATGTTCGGAACCCCAAAATATAAAAATGCCTCAGATATATTCAATTTGATACATCAAATATGTTTAGTCATTATTCGGTAGGTTTGGTTCCTTAATGTTTTAGGTAGGGATGGTGCAAATTCAAGATACAAGATTGTATGGCGAGAGAAATTGCTTTGAATTATCAATTATGTAGAATTATATTAGAGCATATGCAATGCACTTTCGATATACTGATATGCTCACTATATTATTTTTCTAGATTATGTTTTTATCTAATTTTATACTGATATGCTCACTATATTTAATATTTTAGCATTTTTTAAAAATTTAATACACACATATGAATATAATTAAAAACATAACATTAATCAACTGAAAACCCAAAGCCGAGGTAGATATAACCAACAATTACATCAAATACAAGCCAACAGAAGAACCAACAACAACAAGAAAGGAAATAACATATAGATACCAACAACGACACCACCACCACAAACAACATAACATTTACGTACGTGGGAAGAAACTAGCAAGGGGAGTTTCATAACATTTGATCTTGTCATTGTGCCGGTCCAGTTCAAGTGGCGACAGTGCACTAAGGTCGACCATTTTCAGCTCATCTAGGAGTATGAAAAGATCATTGCGCCAAGATTCAATCCTATTGACCTCCAGCGCTGCATGCTTCATCCGTATTTTTTCCAACTCCACCCTGCTTGCCTATATGAATGCAATTGGTCTATAGTCAAGTGCGACCATGACGGCCTTCCTTTTCCTCTTGGCGGACTTTTATCCCGTTGGACGTTATTGGGTAGGTTGAGGTTACGATGATTCACGAGGTTCGGAAGACCAATTCCACACCGAATCCGAACCAGATGCGTTTTGAGGTGAGAACCCGGTATGGGTGAAAATGCATTGCCTATAGAAGCGCTCCCGGGTGTGTTTGGAGATCCAGCCAAGGAATTGGTGACTAGCTACGAAACGCGGATGATGACCTTTGTTGGGGGTTAAAAGCCCGATTAAGCATCCTTGGACCCGAATGCGATCCTACCTCCCTCGATAACGTGGTCCTGGAGGTTGTGTATCCTCGTTCTTCTTCTCCTCATGTCCACTTTGGTCCTTGTTCATCATCGTGCTCCTCATTCCATTTTGGTTAGATATGAACCACTTGCCACCAATGTCGGTCGTCAAAAGTATATGGGCTTCTCATGTTGTGGGTATAAAATCAAGGCCTTTTTGTACAGATGGTCGTCTAGCTGGCCACTAGCATAAAGTCTTCTCACCTGCTTAATATAACCATTGAACCGCTTCACCTTCGTGTTTTGTCTTGACCAACGGTCCTTCAACTAATTATCATTGGGAAAATGTCACTACCAAGTCGTGGTTATATTCACGGGCAGTTTGTTTCCAAAAACCATACCCAATCTTGTTGTTTCCTTGGAATGAGTTAAGGGAGTTATGCAACCAGGTGTGAATCTTTTTTATCGTCTGACCAATGCAATCTCCAACCGCCACCTTCACCTCCACTGGTGCATCCAGCGCGACCACCTACAACAACATGTGTGCGACCCTCACGACTGGGTGCCCAAGGTATTTAAATAGGCTCATCTGTTTGTCCCTCATCATTTTAATGATAACTTTTCTCAAATTTGTAGAATTCGACGAATCTGGTATGGTTTGATAGTTGATAATAAGTGTAGGTTGCTTTATCATGTAGAGTGATCATGTGACCGTTGGTTTACATGAAGTTTTATTTCATAGCTAACCAAGGATCTCTTTATTCGTTTGCTTTGTTGTTATTTTTTTATGACATGAATAGTTTCAAATTTTGGTGTAAGGGTAATTTTATCATTTATTATCAATTAAAGAAAAGTGAAAATTTTAAATCTTATTATTGTTAAGTAAAAAATATAAAAAAAATCAGTATAATAGACTAATAGTGAGAATATGAAGGTAAGATAACATGGAGGATTGGCTTCGAGAGATCCTCACACTAAACCCATTAGCCAAAAGGGTGTAGTGGGGTGCCTGCTCTGGGAAATGTAGAAGGCTCAGAAATTAAAGACGTGGGAAGATGTCACCCAGACAACTACAACTACCAAACATACGGTGTTCTTGCTCAACGTTGGATGGCAAGAAGAACGATCACGTCGCAAGATCCTCCAAGCCCGCCCCAACTTAACCGACCGAGGAGTGACTACTCATTGGATCACCCATGTTCGCAGCTTCAGGCCAAATGAGGACATGATGGGTGCACAGGGACGACGAGGGTCGCTTGACAGGGGCGTGCTCTTCCTTGGCGTTGGGACCACAACAAAAAGCATGATCGAGGCTTACGCCATACAAGACGCATTGCATTCGCTCGAGTAGTGGCTGCGCTAGAGAGCTCAAGCCAGGAGCGATTGTAAAGTCATTAATGACTGTATTTCCCTTCTATCAAAACTCGAAGTCGTGTAATTTGAGTTCGATAAGCGGACAACGGATAAAGAAACTCATTGCCTTGCCATGACGGCTTGTTCTTCCCTTACTTGAGAGTGGCAAGGAGGGTACCTCTGTGAGCCACTCCAACGCGACCTTATTATCGACGTTTAAATAAATTTGGTTACGTTTATGGTTAAAAAAGAAGAAGAAAAGATTATACCTATTTTGTCACTCCAAAATATGAGCAATAACCCATCGTTGTCACTATTAATCCGGTAATTCCCACATGGGCTGATCCAGCCTTTGGGATTTGAATATAATAACTGAAACATGAAAGGTGAAACTGAAAATAGAGTAAAGGCAAAGGGTTCAAACCACAAAAATGGTCTCTATAAAGCCTCCCGAATACAGACGGTACGATCACTATCTCAATTAGGGTTAGGAGTCGGGTATGGAGGTTCTGGACGCCGCCTCGTGATCTCTTTGCTGAAGGGTCTGGAGTTTGACTCTTTGGCTTATTAAAATCCATGCCTTTGAGATGAATGCAGCACCCAAAATAGATCCTTTTTCAGCGCTTCCCACTAATATCCTGTATTTTTTGTTCATATTTATGGGGTTATTTGATACATGATTGTTTGATTGATTTAAGGTTAATGGTCGATTGTGTATCGTATGATATATGCGAGTGGTGATTCAGGCAACCTCTTTTGCGGTTTACAATGACTTGCTGAGAGGATTTTCTCCTCCAAGAAGCTGGTCTAGTAAGCTTTACTACATTTTTTAAACTTTATTTACACCTATTTAATTGTGTCAAAACACTTCAAATGACTAATGCCATTGGGTATTGTATAGTATCCCAACTTTAAATTGCAGAGTATATGAACAAATAGCATGGTTTACCAACCATATTTATCTATAAGGCTTGGCCAGAGGTCTGTGTAATGGAACACGCTCATATTAGACTTGTTAAGTTGCAATTGAAACCATTGAAAGGTTAATGCTCACAATACCATGTGTGAAGTAGAATTAAGAGCCAGAGGTCAAGCTGGGGATGAAAGAAGTTCACTTTTGCAATGTCAACTAAGACTGTAAAACGGGCTCAATGTCTGAGTGTGCTAAAGTTCATTTCTTGTGTTGGTTTGTTATTACTAGTTTTAGCATTGAGAATAGAGTTGATGTATTCAGTGAAGCTTATCAGATAACCCAAATTAGAAACTGGAGAGACAGGTAGTGTATACCCTGAACAGCTGAGGAAGAGAAATGTTTAGTACATGTGATTATACAGCAACAGGAATGAAAATGTTCTTCGTTTGCCTGATGTTTTAAATATGATTCCTCACAACCTTCTTATGAAGGTGCTAAATATGATTCCAAGTTTTAGGTTTTAAGTAAATCTGTCGATCACATCAGCAAGTGATTATAGGAAATGATGGGTTGTGGACTGTGGGTGACGGACCAAACTTGAACAAAGTTCCATGCTCTATTCGGATAAAAAAGTGGAAGCTCTGTTACCTTTTGTGGATTAGTAGTAGAATTCAAGCTCCCTTTTTTGATTTACTTGTAGTAAACACTGTGGCTCATCAGATAACTGCTGAATGAGACTCAGCCGCAAAGGATTTGTATGTGAAGAGATAGTTATTGCTTTAACCCCTTCCTGGCTAGAAGTGAGTAGTGGTTCTCAACTATCCAACATCGTGGTCTTCGTCCTCTTCCTAAATACTCCTGTGGAAAGTGTACGAGTGGTGTTAATCTGCGGACTCAAGCCATGTAGTTTTTGACGGTATGTGATGACCGATTGGTTCTTTGCTCAGATTCTCAGCGTACAGACTTTATTAGGACTCAACAAGGTGGGTTCGGTGAATGCTCAAGAAGAGTCTCAACATATCGCTTTCGCTTCTAGGAATCTGACCATAGAACCCGTTGCATTTGGTTGTTGATAACAATAGCATGGCCACATGAATATGCTTGATGAAAATGAAGTACAAGTTAGAGGTGAAAACTCACATTTTTCAGTTTAGGACAATTGTCTACGCATTGATGCAGGGAAAGAGTTTAACTTCAAGAACTAACAATATATTATCACAAAACTAGAATCGAGTTCCAGACCAGTTGTATTGGTACTCCTTAAAAAATTCAGTCGTGAAGAGGAAACACCTTCAACTTGGGGGACGCTTAAGAAAACCTATTTGATTAACAGGATGTCACTCACAATCATTGGGAACAAAACTTTTTTCAGATATTTTATGAAAATAAACTTGGTTATGACCACCTTCGAAATTTTGGACACTTCTATTATGTTCGCCGACAGACACGTCACAAACCCGCCCTCAAGAGCCTCACCCGATTTATTTTGTGGGATGACCGAGGGGACAAAAGGGTTATTGCATTTATGATCTTAAAACTCAAGCAGTTACCCTCTCGTGGAATGTGCAGTTTTGGGAAAACATCTTTCTAAGAGAAAGGAAAAAAGTTATTCAATTATCTGTAAACGCGAGGGAAAACTCTTGTACATTGATTCATTAAGTTAGCTTACAATTGAGGGATACATACACATGAGATGGTCATAAAATGTCAACAAAGATAGAGCGTTTGGCTATTTGTGGGCTACTATCGAGGATAGTGGCGACACGGTGAGTTAAGGTGAACAAAATCCAGGAAGATGAAAAGTTGATCCTGTACATCTTCACACCCCTCAAAAATTTGATAGTATAGAGCCTAACTTGTGTTTTCCTACTAAGTGATAAAATCGTTCCAACATCAAAGACTTTGTAAAGATATTAGTAGTCTGATCACTAAAGAAAATTAATTACGCTCATGAATCTAATTCAAAAAATATATATCAAAATTACTTTTTTTACTCTTTCAAACCTTAGAACCCTAATAGTGTCCACAGAGAGTCTAATCTCACAGTCGAATCGGCCTCAAAATAAGGAAAACAGGTATAATTCGTGATTAAGAGTACTGCGTTGTCGAATCATAGGGTCTAGAAGCATGGGTCGATTAATTGTCGGTGTGTGGAGGGAGAGAGTGAGGAGATGTGGCTAATGGAGGGAGAGAGTGAGGAGAGGAGCACTCGTGGGTATTGGATCTATGAGGATGAAGGTCGGGTGGGAAACGACACTGTGACGAGGAGGAACAAAAAACGTACATTCATTAGGGTAAATGGGTATTATTGAAATTTTAGAAAAAATGCTAGTCATGTGCTTCGCACATGACTATTTTCCGTCCAAAAATGGACGGAAAGTTAACGTTAGGTACCAAATTGAAAATAAATGTGGATATTATAATGCAAGAAAAACAAACTATAATACAAATAAATGTTTACCAGATATTATAATAAAATTTCCCTTTTTTTTGTTATGACATTTGACTATTCTAACTCTTTCCAAATAATAGGAACGCAGTTGATGACTCTCATACATAATAGAGCTTAATTATGTATAGAGCACCAATTATGCTGCGAAAATGATGAATACTCAGAAGGTGGTTTTTTTTTGGCTTCTCGGTACTGGCAATTTCAACGCAGAAGAGCAAGAGTTCATTCATCATCCCAAAGTTCTTCAAGGGTTCTGTATGCACCAAAAGTATCATGCACAAATGCTGCCCCAAGTACTAGCCTCTCCTGGTTCAGTAAAGACAAGTTATAGTATCTTTACTAATATGCAACCTTTACATAACAGTTTAAACAAAGTTCCTTCTTGCATTGGGCATGATCCCTTTAGACTTCAACAGTGGGTAAAATAACGAGCAGGAAGAGGAAACACAAGCTTGGATGAAGGAAGCAGCATATAATGTATTCTTCCATGTACTAGAATGAATGAAATGCAGATAGAGAACAACACAGGAAAGTGGGAAAATCACTCACTTGTTCAATCTCGGAGAACTTGGCAAACAAATCCTCGGGTATAGACCAGTTAAAAACATCGAGGTTTTCTTTCAGCCTTGCTTCGTTTGTGCTCTTAGGCAGTACACTGTGGCCCATTTGCAGCCCCCAACGAAGAGCAACTTGTGCTGGGGACTTGCCTACTTTCTCCGCCACCATATTGAGTATTGGATTCTTAAGGACAGTTGTAGCTCCTTTCCCCAATGGTCTATACCCCTGAAGTCAGAACATATTGATAGTGATAGCTATTTACATAACCTATCAAGATGTTATGTTTATGAATACACAGGAGGAGACTTGCCTAAATAACCTATGAAGTTTTAATAATAGTCCAACTTTGTTTTTGAAGCAGTGATGATATCTACTCTGTTGTTGCATAATTGCAATGAAAGTTATGAGCTACTTCGAATCAACATACTCACAGATAAGTGAATGCCCTTGGATTTGCAGAATGCATGTAGCTTTGGTTGCTGCAATGAAGGGTGGCACTCCACTTGGTTAACAGCAGGGATTATACGTGCAACCTGCAACAGATCTTCGAGTTTCTTCGAAGAGAAGTTGCTCACTCCAATTGCTCGAGCCTTGCCCGAATCATGAAGGACTTCCATTTGTTCCCAAGTGCTGGGGATGTTGGGTTTGGTAAGGTTTTCAGGTTTATCGCCAACTGAACCCTTTTTCATGCTGACTGGCCAGTGAATCTTCAAGAAAGTTGACACACTTAGAAGAATGCTGGATACAATATAATATATCTCAGATTTATAGTAATAATTACAATAATGAACATATAAAGTAAAGCTTGAAAGTGATTGACATACGAGATAGAGATCCACATAATCAAG
>JAYMTN010000347.1:0-17447 GCA_036897425.1 Erodium trifolium
TACGATGAGTTCTCACATCAAGCACCGCTTACTTTTAATCTACGACGAGTTTACACACTAAGCATCGCGCAACGCGCGGTGCACCCACCTAGTACTTAGAAATGTAGTAGTACTTTTTTATTTTTGGCCCTCCTAAGTCCTAAGTCCTAAGTGTATTATTTATATGGCTAGGTTTTGAGAAAACTAACTTCTAGTTGAAAGTATAAACATGCGATCTAGAATGGTTTCAACAACTAAATAAAGCAAAATTAAATCGATAAATGCGGAAACGTGTAGATCGATTAATTTTCCGTCACAGTCATGAAGTTTAAGATGCTTTGGTGTAGGTACTTCTAAGCCCTTGCACAACTCTTCTTATGATGGTATATCTCATCCAAAACAAAAATTCTCACTATGAACTTACGGAGAGTGTAGAGTATTGAGTTGTGTGGGTTTATAGATCAAACTCATCCTTACATAATGCACGTTTTCTATCCATCGTAGAGTACAAAGTGATGATATGGAATAAGAAAATATGATGGAGATATACGACCACCAACACATGACAATTACTTTTCAAAGCTAACCACATCATTAACCTCGCAACGATAATCATTTGTATCGTCGGCTCTGACGAATAGCTATTTGTACAATCGTCATGAGACGCATAGTTGTTTGCATGTTGAAATCAAAAAGCTAAATTTCCAGCCTGAACTGGACACAGGGCGAGTTAGACCAGTAACGATTTGGGCCATCTAAGAATTGATCGGGCTTAGACCCTAATATGAAAGCCCAAGAAACTATTGAGGCCTAAGCCCAGATAGCAGCCCAGGTGAGCTCGACGGCCTTGACAAAAATATCATGATCGGACAAAATCGTCCCGATATATCAGGACACGTGTACGTCAATGATTCTGTCGGTAAGTTGCCGGACGTTGCGGGTCCTACCTGACCCATTGACCAATTCACATCTCCTATATATAATCAACTTTTCTTCCTTCTTATCTCTTTCACACGTCTTCTTCAACAATTAATCGACATTATCACCATCTTCTTCCAAATTTTCTCGCCAGCCAAACACAAGCTTATCATGAGTCCTCTCTGAACAGCTGGTCCGGATCCATGTCCTGACGTCGATAAGCTTCCGTCTCACCCGTACTTCAACCGGCGCCGTGTCTGATTCCTCCGCTAGATCGCCGTTTTGTTTCGATTTTTCGAAAATTAGGGTTTTGGGCAAGATTAGGGTTTCGAAGAGCACATCGCGATGATGCCTTCGGTGCCCGTCGAACTTCTCCTCCGTCCTATCGTTCCCTCCGTCACGTCTTTTCACGGTCGTTCATGCTCGCATCGTCTTAAACAGCGTCTCGAAAAGGGCGATCGGCGTGGTAATCTTAGTTAACATTAGGTGAATTTTGCTGTTTCTGTGTTTTTGTCAGTGATCTTTGGGGTTTCTCGTTTCGGCTTCTTCTTGGTTCTTAAGGGATAAGCGATTTGGGATTTCGGATCTGGTGTCGATTTTGATACTTTTGGAGGATTTTGGTACGATTTTCGTTGTAAGGTACATATCAAATTTGCTGCTGAGCTTGATTTGTGCTTCAGATTCAATATGCAGATTCCTGTTTTTATTGATTGCTTGATCTGCGATTTTGTTTTTGTTTGATTTATATGCATCATGCTGTGTCTGTTTTTTGGTATCTGAAATAATGATTGGTTGTTGTTCTAAAACTGCCATTTAATTAATCGTATAATATATTGTTTGGGCTCAATTCTCAGCTTATTTAAATGGTTAACATTTGCTGCTCTGAATTGTAGTAACATTAGCTGGTTTGTGATTGAAAGGTACATAATAAATTACCTTCTGATATTATTTGTGTTTCAGATTCAATACATGGATTCGTTTTTTCTTCTGTATCAATTGTTTGATCTGTAGATTTATGTTTCTGTTCTGTTTTATTTATGCATCAAATTGTGTCTGTTTTCAGCTCTTTTCGATTATGATTGTTTTTTATATTCTCTATAAAACTTTGATTTGGTTCCATGCCATATTAAGTGGGTTCTATTATCAGCTTATTCAAATTGTTAACATTAGTTGTCTCTGAATTGTTCTTTTTGGCCCTATTGAACCTAATTGAGTAAGATCTGGGTTGTTGCTTGATTTGCCAATATCTATCTTTTTGTGTGTGTTATAATCTGTATTAATTGGTTGATCTATGGATCATATTGTGTCTGTTTTCATCACTTTCCCATAATTTTTGTGTTTTGTTCCAAATATGCAATATATATATATATATATAGATCAATTGTAAACCCAACCTTAAAATGTGAATTATAAACCCATATGAGCCATTAGATCAAGTATAATTGATGGTCCTGATTTAAAAAAAAAACTCACTAATGACATGAATTGTAAACGTGTAGAACATCAAATTTATTATTAAACCCCCCTAAAAAACATGGGTCGTTGGATCCACTTGATCTAATGGCCGAGATCAGTTTACAATTTACATTTTAAGAATGATTTGCAGTGGATGCCCCCCTATAAATGATTGTGTGGACTCAATTCTCAGCTGATTTAAATTGTTAACATCAGATGTCTCTGAATTGTTCTTGTTGGTTCCTGGTTGAATATGGTCCAAGTACTTCGTCTCCTGACTCACCTCTATTTGTGCAGTTTTTTTTTTGTAGTTTCTGCAATGTCAGTCTATGCTCTTTCTCAATACACCAAGCTCTATTCTGGAGCTGAGAAAGGCCTCCACAGTTTTCAGTTATCTCTGAGTCAAAAGCAAGCTTGTCACCTTGTACACCAAGGTTTGGTAACCGAGGTAGGGCACACTCTGGGTGACCCTTTACATGTCTCTGGTGCTCAAGAATTGAATTCCGCATCTGAGGAGAATGACACCAGTGACTCTGAGGAGGGCATTACCTCCGGCGAAAGTAATTTACAGCAGGCCACTTTGTTTGAGAAGTGCTTGAGCGAGTCTCCGACATCGCCTGCTTCTGGTAAGTTGAAATCTTGTATTGCATCTACTGAAGATGTAGATGACTTAACTGAAGATTTCGGAACAGTTCTTGATGGAGTTTTCTCGGAGAGAGCAAATTCTTTGCCTGTAAGTTTTCTTTACCTTCATTCAGAAGCTTTATTGCATGAATAACCCAATGCAAAAAAAGATAACATAGCATGTCATACGATAACTATGTATATTAATTCTTTTTCTGACTGATATGGAACTTGAGACCCATGTGTACATTTTAACAAGATCTTTGTCGATAGGGAGCAAATTCATTACCGTAAGTTTTCTTATATTTATTCAGAAGCTCTATTGCATGAATTATAATATGGCTGGTTATGCATTCAGCTAAAAGGCATTCATTTCTATTGTCGTATATAATATATATAAATGTAGAGATAATAACCTTTTATTACGCAATTGCAAGCTAGCACTCCATTTACATGACGATTCTATCAGCCAGGTACAATTAAGTTGATCAACATTTTTATGTTAATGGATGGAGTTTAGCTTCTTGTCTCTCTTGCAATGTATGCATGTGTATGCACTTCACCATTGAGGGCATTATTGGGAATCATTTTGGCAGTGATCTAAACATCGGCCGCCTAGGCGGGGATTTTTACAGCGGCCCAATTTGTATTATCGGGTGCTATGAATTAGTGGGGCGTTTAGGCGGGTGAATGTTCGATTTTTATCACACTGACTTGATCTCATATAAATATTAAAACATTATTGACACTTCCTTATTTTTCAAGGATATGAATGTAACAATTATTAAAATGTCTATGTTTTTGTATCTTAAATATTTAATATTTGTATATAGTACAATTCATAATTTGATTGTATATATATAATGCTTTATTTAATAAAAATTGAAAACATAAAAATACATATCCGATTAATCTTCGGAGGCCCTGTCCATCCTAGTAGCGCATAACATATTTTATAACCTTCCTCAATACGGATATGCTTGCTATAAAAGTGAGTTTGTCTGTATGGATTAGTTTTAAATGGCTATTATTGTTGATAACTTGTATAGTTTTTGTCCCGTCCCTAATTTTGAATCTCCCTCATTTGCAGCTTCGATCCGCCATGAAAGGCGGCCGCGAGAAGTCAGGCGCATCACCAAGGAAGCTAACGGTGAAGTGGGCCCCTGATGTCTACGACCCTCCACCTACGATAGTGTCTCACACACTCGTTAGAGGCAAGAGACAGCATCATCACAAGTCCCGAAAAGACAAGAAACATCTTAAGGACAAGAAAAAGGGAGGAAGCAGTTCATCCCGAGGGACGAACACGAAAGAAAAGAAACAGTATCGCAAAACTGCTGGGAGCCCGATGAAGTGTTACAAGTCTTTCAGTGATTATGACAACGACGGGTTTGGTGTTTGTAGTCCGGATTCGTACTGTGGGAGCAGCTTCCTGAAGGAGTCTCCGGACAAGGTTCACTTCTCGCTCGGAGAAGCGTCTTGAGGCAGCATACTATGCTGAGTTCGATGTTTTTATTTGCTGTATTGACAGGTTGTGTATAAATAAGTACTGGTTTTTGTTCTGATGTATTATTTTGGTTTATGAAACTTGGGAGAACATATACTACTTATGAGTTATGATGCCTAAATATATTTATTTATGTCAAATTGGTTTTATTGTCATATACATAGTTGAGTTACATGTTGATTCCTTGCTAGCTTGGGATTATGCCTATAGTGTCCTACAATTTATGTTTTAGATTTCTTTTAATCTTCAACTTTAAACTTGGCTTTAGAGTATCTCTAACACGATTTAGAGAAATGTTCTGACGATAAAACCTTAGCTCGAGTGTTTCTATAGTCACCGAGCTGCTCCCTATAGTTACTGTCTCAATTTTCTCGGCTAAAACCAAATCCGTGCCTAGAATCGAGGGGCGAGAAATTGAAAATTTGACCAATACTTGGTGTCGAGCCGATTATAAAAATCGAATGACGGAAACTTTCGATATGATGCAAAATTCCTTATCGGTCCTATTAATCGGATCATATACACATGCAAAAGGCGTAAAAAAGGGACTGGTTCGGGTAATACCCGAAACCTGACAGGTCTTGGTTATGTGACTCGAAACTATATTTGGGACATTCGAGTACCCGAATTTCTAAATCGGATTTATTTGTTATCATTCGGATCGGTTTATTTCTGGTTCAAACAGATCCAGGTCCGGATATTTTCCCGGTTCGGGGTTTGTAGTCACACCACTATATACCCATCCCTAATTTCTGCTTTATTTTTTGCTCCGAAATTATGGTTGGTAGTGTATCGAATCCGACCGTAGGATGATGCTCGAGATAGGAAAAATGGACGGCTGGAAAGTGGGAACTTACAACTATGTGTCTCATGGGCCTTGGGCTTCTCATACGGGCCAACTTCACGAGCCTGATATATCAGGAAAAAAAAAAGAAATTATAGAACTGGGTTGCGTTGGGTTGACGCAGTGGGCCCGGTGGCAAGATTCGAGGGCCCCACCCTACCCGACATTCGATCTCTACTTAAATCGGCTCGTCGTTAACGGCCCACAAATAAATATCTCTACCCAGCCGACATTCGATTTTCACGACGACGTGGCAATACACGGTTGGTCAGACTCCATCCCACACGGTTCTGATACGTACGACACGCTACAGGATATAATTCCCCGAGCCGGAGACGCACCGAATAAATAGCGCTATAAGATCGCGTCGTTAATTGAAGAGTCCATTTCTCTGTATCTTCTTCTTCGGTTCTCAGTCTCTCCTGTTGTGTTTCTCCCTGAGGAAGCGCGAAAATGGTATGTGTTTTGGCTCTTATTCTCTGATTTCACTTTCGTTGAGCTCTGATCTAGCTTCATTGTCGTTTGGTCGCCGAGAAACGGCGGGAATGATAACCTTTCTCGATCTTAGATCGTTTTCGAATTGGCTATTTTTGTATGCGTGAATTAGTTTGAATCAGATGCGTTATTAGCTGTGGATTTGTGTGCTTGATCTGTTGTATCAATTCGGTATCCGAAGCTGAATTTTCTGGAATTGGATTGGTTTGTGTTGATTCATAGCTGATAGTTGATTAGTCGTGTTTGGTTGTGTAGCAGATCTGTTTAACCTTTTATTTTGAATGGATGAAGTGATATTGATTTTATGTATTTAGTTCATGTTCTGGATATGAATTCCGATTTAATTTCTCGATTTTGCTTTTAGTTTTGTGTTCTAGTTGTTGCCACTATGTTATATATGTAATGGTTTTGGGTATTGTTGATTTTTTCATGCCCCCCTATGCCAGATTTTGATGTATCCATGGCTGGTTTTGTTAAGATAGCCTATGGTTTGTTTGAGTTATCGATTGGACTGTGTGATAGTGTGAATGTGTAAACAAGCAGTGATGTATATGTAAGAAGAGACTAGAATACAGACATTAGGTTTCATAGATGATAGATGAGTTTGGTTTGGTTTGGTTTTCATACTAGTTGAATGAAGATGAAATATTTGGCCAGCTTGGTTCGAATTCTTAACTCAAATCTATTTGATCTTGTTTTTAGCTATAAGACCATTTGGGTTGATGTTATATAGAGTTTTATCTTATTTGGGATTGGTTATCTCTATAGTTTACTTCATTTCTAGGAATATTCTGGTTATATATTTTTGTGACACATTTGGTCATCAAATGCTGATAGTATTCACATATTACAAGATCATCTCAAAATTTTGATCCTCGTGTTTCTCTCTGATAGGCCAACGCAGCATCGGGTATGGCTGTTCATGATGACTGCAAGCTAAGATTTCTGGAGCTGAAGGCAAAAAGAACCTACCGCTTCATAGTCTACAAGATTGAGGAGAAGCAAAAGCAAGTTGTTGTTGAGAAACTTGGCGAGCCAGCACAAAGCTATGAGGATTTTGCTGCCAGCCTTCCAGCTGATGAGTGTCGTTACGCTGTATATGATTTTGATTTTGTCACTGCAGAGAATTGCCAAAAAAGCAGGATCTTCTTCATTGCATGGTAACACCACTTCCGAACCAAACACCATTGATTAGTATTTTTTATAGTCAACAATTAGTTAAATGTATCGAGATTTAGGCTGAAGACAACCCCTTATGTAGAAGGGAGGTCTGTATTTGCCACTTGGCCCAACAAGAGTTGGTGAGAGATGAAAGAGGTCCAGTTGAAAGTTGGGGAGAGGAGCCCAAGTAGGCCCAACCGAAGTTGCAGAGAAATAAGGCTTTGGAGATACCCTTTGAATCCTAGTTCAAGTGGTTGACCAGTTGGACAAACAAGTATTGGTGCTATTGATCAGTAATTAACTACATTGATCTTCATGTTCTGTTTTTGAAGGTGCCCTGACACAGCAAGGGTCAGAAGCAAGATGATTTATGCAAGCTCTAAGGACAGGTTCAAGAGGGAGCTTGATGGGATTCAGGTAGAGTTGCAAGCAACTGATCCAACTGAGATGGGTCTTGATGTTATCAGAAGCCGTGCCAACTGAAGTTCAAATTCTACACGAGTTACTCAAGTCAGTCTTCTTTAATCCGATTAAAACTTTTACGGGATTGCTAACTTGGCTAGTCACAATATCGACATCCAAGTTACAGTAATCATATGATTTGTTCTTCGAGTCTGCTGTCTACAAGGTAATGTTGTCGCTATTTTGGATGTTTGGTGGGGGTGTTTGTAGACCCCTTTAGATTGCTACTACTTCAAGCATTTGACCCTTGAGTTTATTTTAAAGGCGAGCGGGCAAAATCCATGTTTTTTTTATATCATTTCCAAGCTGCTGGTTACTGGCTTGTTTTCTCCTACATTCTGAGATTGTTCTTGCAATTTACTTTCTTGGTTTGTTTCTACGACAATCTGTTGATCTTTGATGCGGGCTTTTGATTGTCCGGGTAGAGTATGAAATGAATTTTATGAAATTGTTGACAACAATGTTGTGCAAATTGTTGAAATGTCATGTCCAAGTCAGTTGTTGTTTCAGTTTTAGGACGGACTACTTACTAATCTTCAAATTTGAAGATATGGTACAATGGCGCTCCGAATCTGTTACTGTCATCTTCGTTTTTGTGGTAGGTTATCTTATAGTTTAGTTAAAAACTGAACGAAAATACTAAAATACCTCTTGAAAATACTGTCATCTTATTTTTTGTTTTAATTATTTTAACTAACAATATCAATTTGTCGCAAAATTAAGTGGTTTTTAACATATTTTTCCTAACAATAACAATCTCTCTGAAAATAAAGGTAACAGAAACAACTTGCAACTAAACCAAAATGCATCCTTTCATTGTTGTCTTCAAAATTCATGTCAAGATGCAATAGACTTTACATCAAAATTTGCACTGAAATGAAGTATTGCTGTTGAGATGTCGATAAAGCGTATCTCAAAATAATGTCATAATATTACATCAAAATAATGTATCTGTTGGCAATGAAATAAAGCGTTGCTATTGAGATGTCGCTATTAGCCCCGTGACTAAGACACCTCATATCTTAGAGATTATTAAATTTTCAAAATGAGGTCATTTTTCGAAATATATAAGATTCAATCCTAATGTTAAAAAAATCAAATGCAAATTGCAAATTAATTGTTCACCACTTGCTTACTTGTTTGTTTAAATAGCAAATTAAATTAATAATTTGCCACTTGCTACTTTTTTTTTGAGACCGAGATTGTAGTTATATTATTTGAAATGCTTCAAAATACAGTCAAGTGTATCCGAAATAAGAAATCCGGCCACAGTTGGATAGACACAGAACGGGCCTCCCGAGCTAACCAATGGGATATTTTGTTCGTTGTTCTAGAAATATACTCGAGTTTGACATCCTCCAGAGAAAGTAATAAGGATCGACACTCATCAATGAGCCGACCCATTGGGGAGAATGAAGGGGTACTCCCATGGATCAGATGCACCACATATTGTGCATCACTCCGCACCAACACCCTTAACCGATTATCAGACCGAACACATTGAAGAGCATGCAAGATTGCTTGTGATTCCGTAAACTCGACCCCTAGATGTCCCTAAATTGTACCATTTCGACTTTCCAAGACATACCTTTGGTCGGATTCACAGATCCAACCCCAACCCATCTAATTTGTATCAGCAAATTTGACTTCTTTTAAAAACAAGTCTCCCTATGTATATAATAGAAACACTGGACCCGTTTAAAAACAAAACTACACTTTTAATATAAAAATAAGATATATTCATTACAAACTCAGTGTATGATAAAAATAATAATAACTTGGATAAGTATAATTTAGTTGATTCAGACATTTAATGTTGTTAATAATCTAACATTTGTTGGTTTATTAAAAAATCGATTAATTAAAATTAAAACCAGCCGCGCTATTTATTTAAACACATACGGCACTATAAATACATAAAGAAATGTTAGCGTCACTTGTCTTCTACTTCTCCTATCGCCGTCTTGTCTCTTCTCTCAACCGTCCGATGGATTCACCGCGAACAAAATCCGAAAAAACTCATAATCTTCGATTTTCCGACATTTTCCCGGGAACCAAACAAGGGTTTTAGGGCCCGTCCCTCCAATCAAAGCTGATCGAATCTCAAAACCCTCCCATGTCTTCTTGTTCGCAACGCTCTAGCCGGCTAACCTTCCATTTTGGCCTCACTCTCTTGGACTGTACTCGCATTTTATGGTTTTTATAGCAGTTCTGTGAGTGAATTTCAGTACTCGAAGCCATGGCCTCTCCAAGTTCTCGCGATGAAGAGACTCCGCTAGTGGTTCATAGCGACGACTTGCCGTCTCAGAACCCTAGGAGTTATGCGAGGGATGTTCATATTCTGAGCTGTGCGTTTTTGTTGATCTTCTTATCTTATGGAGCCGTTCAGAATTTGGAGACGACGATTAATACTGTGAGTTTGATTCTCTCTCTGTTTGGTTCCGGAGAAAATTGAACTGAATTGAATTCTGAGGATATATTTGCTTTGTTGAGTTTGATTTCTGAATCAATTGATGCATTGGACCTGATTAGTAAATTCTGGGTCGCGTGATTTGGGTTTCAATTGAGATTATTTTGATTGTTGTTGATTTGAATTTTGTTGCAGACTGATGACTTGGGCACAACCTCTCTAGGGATTTTGTATCTTTCTTTCACAATTTTTTCTTTAGTAGCTTCACTAGTGGTTAGGTGTCTGGGATCGAAGAATGCTCTGGTTCTGGGGACTACTGGGTATTGGCTGTTCATAGCTGCAAATCTGTATCCGACATGGTAATTATTCATTTACTATTCTTATTATGGTAATTATACCTGGATGTTTAGACTTGAATATAAGTTGTTATTTAGCGGATTTTGCTGTTCTCGAAGTTACAATACTTGTGCTACTTTGTGATAAATATAATGGATAAGGTTTCGTTATCCCCAATTGTGTTGTATACATTATTTGTTGCGAGATTGATTGAAGTCATCGGTTCACTCAGACGATGATTTAAGTTTCGGCGAAGCTACTCAGGCTCATAGTAATCGAAGTCCTTAATTGAATTGTTATGAATATCTTAGCCTTGCCTTTTGAACTATTGGGCCGACTGTTATAATCCTAGCTGGCTATAAGATGAATTACACGGTTGTATATAAAATGCAGCATAAACAAATTAGAGCTTAACTTTGTGGGATGATCTTCTGTATAATGAACTTATGGTATGTGGTATTTACCCAAATATTACATTTTTTCCCAAAAACTCTGGATCCATTTTTGGATTGCAGTGCTTAGTAGCATATATTGTTTTCATTCGACCAGTTTATACTTGCTTATAAAACTGTGATGGATCAATAATAACAATTGGGTGAAAACCAAAGTTTAAAATGAAAACTGAAAACCATTTGTGTCCATTGGGCTATAATTTTTAACGGTTGAGATGTTTCTAAACTTAAGTTTTGAAACTTGAGTATACATTGGAAACTTATTGACTTTAGAAAGTTCCAAACTTAAGATCCAAAGCTCTAAGCTTAATTTCAGCCATTAAATTGTAATTGAACGGCTATGATTAGTTTTCATTGCACTGTGTGTTCGATCTATAGTAATGAATGAATCTTTCTGCAGGTATACAATGGTTCCAGCTTCTATATACCTTGGATTTTCTGCCTCAATAATATGGGTTGGGCAGGTGAAATTGTCTATTCAAGATTTCTTCAACCTTTTCAGCTCTCTAAGTTTCATTCTTCATCTAGAGGTGTACCTTATCTTCTTAACTTTGTCGCGGCTCATCAGGGGACATATCTGACTTCCACTGCACGCAGTCACGCGAAGGATGGGAACTTACACGAAGGAACAGTAATTGGTAGTTTCAACGGAGAATTTTGGGGAATGTTTGCTGGTCATCAGGTGAATATACCAATAATCAGCAAGTGATATGCTGTTTTATGATAGTAACTATTTGGACATGTTGAGTTCTTACTGAAAATGTCTAATCTTTTGTAATTTATGCAGCTCATTGGAAATCTCATCCCACTTTTGCTGTTGAGTGATGGAGCTGTATGTACATTCCTTGTAGTTATTTAAAAAAAATATTTTTAGGGATAATTGCAAAAACTTGCGGTGCTCGTTTTGCAAATATTATCAGTGAACTATTTTTTTGCAAATGACATCCCCAACTATTTTCCATCTGCAAATCTGTTATCTTTAATGGAGAATAGTCATGTGACTTCATGACAGTTTTGCCCTTTACATTACACATGTTTTGCAATTTGGAAACCTTATGTACACCCTTTTTCATGGTTACTTTCGACTTTTTGCAAAAAAAATAACCCCTTAGTGGATTTGCAGACAGAAAATAGCTGGAGGATGTCAATTGAAAAAAATGGCACTGGTAGTATTTGCAAAACGCGCCT
The DNA here is from genome assembly GCA_036897425.1 of Erodium trifolium. Classification (NCBI taxonomy): domain Eukaryota; kingdom Viridiplantae; phylum Streptophyta; class Magnoliopsida; order Geraniales; family Geraniaceae; genus Erodium; species Erodium trifolium. The sequence goes on from JAYMTN010000347.1 coordinate 11,832, forward strand.
AGTTCACCGCAAGTATTTGCAATTATCCCTTATTTTTATGAATTGAATACTATAAACTCAGTGTTTGTGCTTTGGGTTTCTTTCACATAACTGCAGGATGGAGGCACCAGCGGCACAACTTTATTGTTCACTGTGTTTCTCTGTATCATGACCGCAGGGACAGTACTTATGTGCTTCTTAAACAAACGGGATGGTGATGGCAACGGAGAAACAGTGCCTATAAGTTCTGTGCCCACTCTGTTAAAGTCAGTCATCAAGCCCATGCTTGATACAAGGATGCTATTGATCATCCCGCTGATTGCATATTCAGGGTTACAACAAGCATTTGTGTGGTAAATAAATTCATACTTAGAACCCATTCAGGTTTTAATACGTATCCCATTTAGTTTTATTTTGACTTCATGCCTTATTAAACGCGTGATATGGATTTTGGATCTTAGGGCTGAATTTACCAAGAGCATTGTAACTCCAGCAATGGGCCCGTCAGGTGTAGGTGGGGTAATGGCAGTATACGGCGCTTTTGATGTTTTGGTAAGTATGAAAGTTATTATGAATAGTTAATTTCTTTGGATATTCTCGTTTTCTTGTTTCTTCTTGGATGAAAAAACCAACTTTCGTTTCCATATTCACTACTAGATTTCGATAGCAGAGAATTAGTAAGGGAAGAGCTACATCAAAGATAATGACAACACTGCTTAATTTTTGTCATAATCTTTGATGTAGCTCTTCCCTTAACAATTAAGTGTTCAATTCGAGCTTACATGACGTTCAACTCGTCAATCATGCATAGTTCTGTTGGTGCATCATTCATCGAACTTGTGAGGGGCAAAAACTATCAGTGTTTTGAATTTTATAATGATGTTTATCAGCTTGGAAGCATAATAGACATATTGGAACCATACACAACAAATGCCCACTTTTCTGTGTCATATCCTTGCTAGAAACAGATCATCCTGAAGAGGACTAATCATGTACTGAAGTTTCAAATTTTCCCACTTTACTCTATTTTGGTAATAAATGATAAAAATACTCATGTAGCAGATTACTGTACCAGGTGCAAAATTCACCTTTTTGAATTAATGAATGACATTTTTGTCATTTATTCAAGATAGAGTAAAGTGAGAAAAAAATGAAAGTTTAGTGTAGTTGAGTGTGAAACGTGAAAGAAATTAGTGGTATGTGATTAGGAAGAAAGCATGGAAATCCTACTCTAGCCTAATCTATTTCTAGCCTACCCTCCACCCACACCGGCTCCCAAGTCCTGTACCCACTGGGATTCGAACCTCTGACCTCAAGGAATAAGAGAGCTCTTTGACCACCAGTCCAACCCTAGTGGGCCATATTCCTATGCTATTATCAAGCGTCCTTTACTTTTACGCCCAATAAGAGGAGTATACCCTGATCTCATCTTGTTTCTTGACCATGTACTAGTGTTCTGTTGCTGCTGGTCGCCTGACTAAAGGTCTCTCATCAATCACATGGATAATTTCTTGTGGAACTCTGATCCATGCTGTAGTGTGTCTCTGGCTTCTGTTCAAGTACAGGTCAGCTTATTCTTGCATTCCTATTTACTGTAGTTCTCTTTGCAAAACCGGGTTTCTAAGCTCTGTCAAATGTTCTCTTGCAGCTTAACCAGCGGAGCTCTTGGCATCATATACCCGCTTTTAATTGCAGTCTTGTTGGGCATTGGGGACGGAATATTCATGACACAGCTCAATGCCTTACTCGGGATACTCTTCAAACATGATACGGTAAGAACCAAGTCATATACGATATAGAAAATGCATGCATCACTTGCTTGAGAGCTGGTGTGGGATGCTGGGGTAGGTTAAGGGTTGAACCTCTGGTTAACTTAGGTTAGACCCACTTGGGTTCACCCGGTTGGTCAGAGAGCTCTCTTACCTCCTCGAGGTCAGAGGTTCGAACCCCGGTGGGTACATCTGCTTAGTATCAGGTTGTACTTTGAAGTTTTTATTTATTTTTATATGAAGGGCATTTTCATCCTGGAAACTCAAATTAGAGTAAATTGAAACAAAAACAGAGTTTGATTACGGTGAGTTGAAAACAGTCAAAAGTATATTTAATTTCCCCTAACTCATAAATAATCACTCCTGATCGACATGATTGATGTTTAAACTGATATTATTCGATTGCAAGATTCGATACTGATGATATTTGAGATTTCAGGAAGGAGCATTCGCGCAGCTGAAGGTGTGGCAGAGCCTTTCTTCGGCAGTGGTGTTCTTCATGGAGCCGTACATTACCTTGCAAGCAATGCTCGTGGCTATGTTGGTCGCACTAGGCCTTGCTTATGGAGGGTTCTTATTCCTTGCTCTTCGAGTTGAGAAAGCGTTTTCGTCTGCAACAATGTTTTGATACTTTAGCCAGCTACTCAGAAATAAACGTTGTCTGAAAATGTTTTCTTTTAACCAGGTACCTATTTCTTGTTGCTGAAGAAAGGAATCTAAGTTGGAAATTTTGGATGAATCATTAACGGCTATAACATGGTCGGGTCATTCACAAGAAAAAAAAAAGGTATAAAAACTGAATTAATAAAGGAAAGAGGACACTACCAATTTCGGATTTATTAATAAAGGAAAGTGGACACTACCAATTTCGGATTTTTTAATATATATTTCAAAGTGAGACACGTGTAGGTCAGGAATTGTACCCCAACTGACTTTTCCACCCTTCGCTCCTAACCTAGACGATTCACCTCGATGAGATCGATCTCGCTCGCACACGACTTGATCATGCTTTTGCTCGCATTTATATTCACTCATCCTGCAAACTTTCGCTCGGGCGAAAGTCACAATTACTCCTTTTCGCCTATGCATTGTATATTGTGCTAGGAATACTCCTACCTCTCGAATGTGCTCCTCAACATTTTAGGCATACAAAAACGTATGAGTATAATAAAATCAGTATCGATTCTAAACATTCACATCACATAACTGGTTAGGTTTTCAGTTACCCTCGAGATATTGTTTCTAATAAAACTTGTTTCGCCTGATTGTTTTCTTGTTTGAGAAGACAACGTCTGATTACACTATATCAATATGTGCTCTAAACATTCATGTCATATGACTTGTCGGATTTTCGCCTATCCTCAACGATATTCTTTCCGCCTGATAGTCGTTTTTCTGATTTCATTTCTGAATCATCGCACGTAAACACGAAAACTTCGCGCGTCTATTCTACCTCTCAAAACAATGACATGTCACATCTCGTGTTTAACACATAAGATGCCACGTGTCACATCAACATAGGCACAAAACCGGTTGAGTCGTTGTCTTAACGAAACCAAAGCCACTCTCGATCTCGTGCTCAACAGTTAACCAACTAAACCGAACCAAACACACATTCGTGAAAAGTGGTTGCGATTAGGTCGCTCACCACCACCACTATATATCTCTGCTCCTATATAAAACCCCAAACCACACTCACAAATCTCAAATCTCAAAACCCAAACCAAATCATTAATTAAATCTCACACTAATCACAATCCAAATTCGATTAATCTCGACATGTCCACTCCTTTCAATTTCGCCTCCTCCTCCCTGCTCCGCCGCGTCGGCGCACGGTGGCCGGTGCTCCTCTACGCCGCCACGTGGACGGCGCTCCTCACCGCCACCGTGGCGGTGGCCTCGTTCACGCCGGAGCTCGCGTTCGTCTCAGCGATATCGACCTCTTCGTCCTTCTCCGCCGCGTGCGGCGGAGGAGAGGGGCTCATCAGGGTGCCGCTGGACCTGCCGGGGGAAGTCACGTGCTTTCCGTCTCAGATGTTCAAGAGGTCCCACGTGGACCTTCTCGTGCCTCCGGTTTTTGCGGCGGTTGTGGTGACGGGCTCGGCCTGCGTGATCCGGGCCTTGGGCCTATGGGAGGGAGACGAGGCCGGTTGAAGAATGGGCTGGCCCAATTTTGTTTCTTCGGTTCATAAATTTGAATTTGGTTGGCCTAACATATATCACTTTGCACATAAAATGGATGTATGGCTGTAGATTTATTAAACTTTGTTATAGAGAATTTTCAAGCTTTATGTTTAAGCCACATATCATAAAGACGTTAATTAATAATCAGATTATAAACGTTCTCGTCTCTTTTCTTTCTAAATCAAAAGTAGGGCTTGTATAAATGAAACTCCCTTCCCTTCCTTCAGCGGTGGCTGCATCGAGTTTTGACGACACATTCTCTTCAGTAGTATCGATCCTCTCATCCCTCTCATGCTCGTTCAAGAGGGGCGTGGATAACTTCGGTACAATCCTTCGACTGGCAGTCATTAGTGAATTGGTTAATCAAATTGCCGGATGCCAAATGTGGTTGGTAGGCCTCTGGAGGACGGAGTCATGATATTCTTTTTCCATATGGTTAGGGATAGAGCGTAGGTTTTGGTAGGGTAACTATGGGCCTTCCAACGTCGCTTGTTCTAGTGAGTCAATGAGCTATTTTGTATGTTGTTTGCTTTACGATATTAAATTATATGATCTCGAGTTTAGTTAAAAGTGTAATACAATCTTGTATGACCAACCCTAATAGGGAGAAAGAGCTCCCTTCTATGCTGATTATGTCCATACATCTTTGTAGTCAATCCTTATCTAAATATATTGTGTATTGATCGTTGTTCCAACCATTTCAATGTGTCCTGAATGACGTTTACGTCCCTATTATACTCCGTGCAACCTCCTCTTCTCAAGACAAATAGTCGTGTGTTGCGTGACAAGTGACTAAAAGGTGGTGAATTGAATTGGGCATTGAATCTTTCGCCTCAAGATATAGGATTCATCAAAACTACCAAAAACCACTTCTTTTTATTGATTCACTCCCAATTCGTACGAACCCTCCAATTTTTACAGATCGGCACAAACCTAAATGTACCAAATTTCAGTCTCATGTTATTTTTAAAATCAAGATTGAAATGTTCCATGTTCCATAAAACAAAACAAACCTTTCCAATCTTCAGACAGATTGGCACAAACCAAACTTCATAGTGTCATGTTGTTTCACAAACTTCATGATCTTAGTTACAACAAGTACTAATGAGAGACTCCAAACAAACATAGTAAACTTAGACAGCAGAACCTTTAGCATCCATGGAGCTGGCATTGACCAACTTGTTGCTGAAGTCCCACAGCTTCCCAGCCAAAACTTCATCGCTCGCCATAGCGCCCAGCGCCATCTCGTTGCAGTCCAAGTAGTACTTTCCAGTTACGCCCTTCATGCTCGGGTGAAGCGCGACATAGCACGTCGTGGCTGCTCCCTGAAAAACTCGATAAACCCAGTATCTCAACACTTTCATACTTAGATCGAAGTTGTATTAAAAAAAAACATCATGTGTTACCCATGTTCTTACCTGAGGGATGCTCTTCCACGCGAGATAGGTGAGGACCCGCATGATCTCTGAGTTTCAAGGCCATAAAAAAATTACATGTTCTTAGTGATAATAAATTAGAGGGTTAATTGCAAAAAAGTAAATTGAGGTATTCACTTTTTTGCAATTTGCAGCCCTCTTCTTTGATAATTGCAAAAAAAAACATCATGAGGTATTCATTTTTTGTAACTTTGTATTTTTTTCTTTGATAATTGCAAAAAAGTACCCTGACTAGTCCTTTTGTTGCA
>JAYMTN010000348.1:0-17440 GCA_036897425.1 Erodium trifolium
AATTTGCAAATTATGGACACCGTTTGCACAAATTCGGGTTTATATTTATTAACAACTGAATTAAAATTTAATAAATATTAAAACAGATTAGACACGCGACGGGATCTGATTGGTTGGTCGCGACTCACGGTTCGTAATTGTGAATCGCAAGTCGCGGTTCGGAGTTCATGGATGTTTACCCACAATATCGCGACTCACAGTTCACTAAACCATAAACCCCAAACCTTGAGTCGTGTAGTAGGTCGCCTTGATGTGGGTGTTGTTACATTGAAATAGACTTCTTGCAAGAAAAATTGTTCCTCATGTATTATATGTTTGCAGAAAATATCTTTCAAATATGATATTTTAACAACTTGTAATCTTGTAATCGACTGTAAATAGGTCTTTCTCTTTAATTTTTGTGCAAATTTAAAAAATATAGGTATACAAGTTACAAAAATCGAAAACTTGGGGTCAATTTTTGCAATTATCCCTTCGATCAATGACAAATAGGTTGAAAGTACCTCCACGTGGCCATGTGACAGGCGTACTACACATGAACCGTCATGGACTGCCGAAGTACGGTACCAACATAGATCAGGACAAAGCTCTTGTACCGGTCACGTAACCACACACCGAAGTCGTGGGGTCTAAATTCCGGTCCGGTTCGGTTCTCTCTCAGTCCTTCACTGTCACTGAGACCTCTACCTTTTAAAGTCCGCCATAGCCGTTGAGCTTCAATGGAGACTCCAACCCCGAAGAGGCGAGGCCGAAAACCCAAGGCCAAGGTTGAAGACGACCAGCACCGAGCAGCTCCGAGTCCCAAGATGAAGGACGGCAAGAAATCTCAGCAGCAACACTCCGCCGACGAGAAGTACACTCAGTGGAAGTCCCTCGTCCCCGTCCTCTACGACTGGGTCGCCAATCACAACCTCGTCTGGCCCTCCCTCTCTTGCCGGTACCCATTTCACCTCTCTAGGGTTTGCATTCTGCAATTTCAGTTTTAGGGTTTTTGATCTTGTTGTGTCATTGTGTGCAGGTGGGGTCCTCAGCTGGAGCAAGCTACTTGCAAGTCTCGCCAGCGCCTTTACCTCTCCGAGCAGGCAAGCTCTCGCTTCTTAGTTTCAGTTCATGTTGTTAACTGAGAACATTAAAATGGAGTCATGATCTTTTGACACTTGGTGTTCTTTTATTTTTGTTGTTCAACATTGTAATTTATATCCACTTAAGTTTGTTTGTATGATTTTTTTTTCTCCTTTCTGGGTATGGAAATAGAAATGGCATTGTTAGATTGCTAGAAATGAAATGGGATGTTTGATTTGTGTTGTTGGATAGACTGATGGTAGTGTTCCAGATACTAACTGAGAAAATTAGAATGAGGTCATGATCTTTGACACTTTGTGTTTTTTTTGTTCAACATTGTAATCTATATCCACTCAAGTTTGTTTGTATGATTTTTTTTTTCTCCTATCTGGGTACGGAAGTAGAAATGGCATTGTTAGATTGCTAGAAATGAAACGGGAGATTTGATTTATGTTGATTATTTGATTTGTGTTGGATAGACTGATGGTAGAGTTCCCAATACACTTAACTGAGAAAATTAGAATGAAGTCATGATCTTTGACACTTAGTGTTTTTTTTGTTGCTGTACAATATTGTAATTTATATCCACTCAAGTTTGTTTGTATGAAAAAAAATTATCCTTTCTGGGTATGGGAAAAGAAATGGCATTGTTAGATAGCTAGAAATGAAGTGGGATGTTTAATTTATGTTTCTTATTTGATTTGTGTTGTTGAATAGACTGATGGTAGTGTTCCCAATACGCTTGTCATTGCCAATTGCGAAGTTGTCAAATCCAGGATTGCTGCTGCAGATAACATATCAAAGGTTTGATTTGTTTTGCTCTTCCTGTGGGTGTCTGCTTTTATATTTTTTGTGATGTTTCCCTTCAGGTTGAGGTTCTCTTTTGGTGTATTTGCTTTTTCAGTTCAATGAAGAGTCACGCTCTCCTTTTGTTAGGAAGTTCAAGACTATTATTCATCCCGGGGAGGTATTAATATTTGTTATGTCTACTTTTCTTCTCATGAAATTGAGCGTACTGCTTTTTCATGTGTTATTCAGGGTGGCTTTCTGTATTTTGTGGTGCTTATAAGTGATATATTTTCCCGTTTATAATAAAATGTTTTGTGTCATTGGAGGTTGTTAAATACATGTAGTATTGTTAATTTACAGGTTAACAGAATTAGAGAGCTTCCACAGAACAATAAGATAGTGGCGACTCATACTGACAGTCCCGATGTGAGTGTTGCATTAATCTTTAATATTTGTTGCACTTGTCACAAAGAATGCCGGGATTGTATGAAGATATTCTGGTTTGCTTGGTTTATTGCTTTGATTGTTTATGGGCTTGCTCCATTCAGGTTCTCATCTGGGATGTAGAAGCTCAGCCTAATCGTCATGCTGTTCTTGGGGCTACAAACTCTCGTCCAGATTTGGTATTTGGTCTTTTCCTCTAATTGCAATCTTATGTCCCCTTATATTTGCATGCTTTGATGAATAATTATGGAGCACAACATTTATTCTCGTATAATGAATGTAGGACTGGGTATCTTTATGTTAGCATAGCAAGCAACTCCTTATATATAAAATGTTAAATTGGGCTTCACATAACGGGCTGGGCTCCCCAACTAAAAGGCCTACTCATGTGGTCTTGCCTTTAAATGTAGTCTTCTTTCTTTCTATTTTTATTCGATGTGGGACTTTCTACTAAAACAATATAATTATTCTACTGTGAAACGAGGTAAGCTACCTTTTCACATGACTCTTACCATGTCTAAACCATGTTCTGTTCTAATGAGCATAGGCTTCTTAGTTTAGGACTGGCATATATAATAAATATTATTTGCATAATGCACTACAAAATGTCAAGGGGTTTAGTCTTTAGTTCCATGAGATGATAATGCCCAATAAATTGAAGCTTCCCTGCTGAACAATTCCTCGGGTGTGCTTCCTAGTTTCTCCTTGAATGTGTACATTTGATGATAGACTTCGTTGAGAGTAAGTTTAACATATATTGAGTTCTGTGGCTGAACTCATAATACATTTTCCCCTTTGTTGATAACATGTATCATCTGATTTGCAGATCTTGACTGGACACAAGGATAATGCAGAATTTGCTCTTGCCATGTGCCCTACTGAACCGTTTGTGCTCTCTGGAGGTTGAATATCTCTTATAATCAATGACTTCTATCAATTCTTTCATAACTGTTGACCATATTTATTTAAACAACATAACATGTCATTAATTCGTTCGCATATGAATTTCTTCTAAACTAGAAGACTAATGTGCAGGGAAGGACAAGTTGGTGATCCTCTGGAGTATTCAGGATCATATATCTGGTGCAACTACAGAGTCTGGTGGATCCATCATCAAACAGAACTCCAAACCTGAGGAAGGTAGCGACAAAGCAGCTAATGGCCCGACTGTTGGACCACGAGGTGTTTTCCAGGGGCATGAGGATACTGTTGAAGATGTAGCATTCTGTCCTACCAGGTAGTCTGCATTATCTTAATTAACCATATTTTGTAACTCCATAAGCTTTATTGGTTGTTATTCAGAATGCAATAACTATATTATAGGGATAATTTAACTCAACTATCCCTAAGTAAGCACTATTCTCAACTAACTACCCCCACGTTTAAACAGTTTTTAATAACCCCTTAAGTTTGATTTTCATTTACCCCAATCCCGTCCACTTTTAATCTCTCTTCTGCAGTGCCCAGGAATTCTGTAGTGTAGGCGATGATTCACGCCTCATATTTTGGGATGCACGAGTTGGTACTAATCCAACTGTTAAGGTTGTTTAAATCACTTCTTATCATTTCTAGATGTTTGTATGAATTCAACTCATTTTCTAAAAATGATATTTCTTGGCTATGTTTTATCTCAAAACAGGTTGACAAAGCGCATGATGCTGATCTTCACTGTGTTGACTGGAACCCCCATGACGACAATCTTATCCTAACTGGGTATATTAAAGTTTTGATCTTTCTAAATAGTATTTTTATTCTATTAAATTATGGAAATTGTACATGTGAGAAACTTCCAGAAGATAATTACTCTTTAAAACCTTCTATGTCTTCTACCCTCTACAGATCAGCAGATAATTCTGTTCGCTTGTTCGATCGCCGGAAGCTCACCTGTGAAGGAATTGGATCACCCATTTACAAGTTTGAGGGTCACAAAGCCGCTGTCCTTTGTGTGCAGGTAAGGATTAATCTCTTAATTACCTTATTTTTTTCCCTTTATGTTCCATGGTTTCTTTGAAAGTACATAAATGATCTTGTTTCATATGCCAGTGGTCTCCAGACAAGTCCTCTGTCTTTGGAAGCTCCGCTGAAGATGGTCTCTTGAACATCTGTGATTATGAGAAGGTGCGAAAATATTAACTTGTCCATCACACAATCTTTTTTACCCAAACAAGCTTGAAATCCCGATTAGGCAACTTCTTTTCCATTTCAACTAGGGGTAATCTTACTTAGGGGGTTGTCTGAAAACTTGGGGGCAGTTGATTGAGAAAGGTGCATACTCAAGGGTAGCTTAGTGAGATTTCCCTTTGCAACTATTACAAGTCGAACTGCCTATATTTTGTCTCGTGATTTTCACAAGCATGTTTTTCTGTCATTACAGGCCAGCAAACAGACAGAACTTGGTTCCAAAACCCCGGTTTCTCCCCCAGGCTTGTTTTTCCAGCATGCGGGGCACAGGTTCGAAATTACCCTTGTATCCTTTTGCTTATCGCAACCAACACTCAACCGATCATGCTTTATGGCTATACCAGTCTTTGCTACTGGGTTATATACCAGCATATCAGTGTCTTACAATAGGACTTCTAATTTCTTAAGATATGTTTTCCCGAATTTCTCTCATGTCGTTCTTCTGGGTCCATGTACAGGGACAAAGTTGTGGACTTTCACTGGAATGCATTTGATCCATGGACTATCGTTAGTGTATCTGATGACTGTGATACCAATGGAGGAGGCGGGACATTGCAGGTATCAAATTGATCCTATTGATTTGTGCACAGCTGTAAATTATCTTGACACAAATGTGACTGGGATAAGAGGTTAATTATCTTGTTATGTTAATCAAATATTAAATATCTGAAAGCTGAGTGAAGTAATGATAACCTGATCCCAACTGAGGATGAGAGGTTACTTATGTTATGATGTTAATTAGATATTCAATCTCTGAAAGCTGAGTGAAGTAATGATAACCCGATCCCAAAATGTCTACAAAAAACATAAAGTGTCACATGAATCCACCAAAACAAATTAGATTCTTTAATAGTTTTTATCATTATTATTATGCTTGATTGGTCAGGCTTGATTGAAAATGAATAACTTAGAATCGTATATGTCATGTGCAGATATGGCGAATGAGTGATTTGATCTACAGGCCAGAAGAGGAGGTCATAGAAGAGCTGGAGAAGTTCAAATCTCATGTGGTTGCTTGTAATTCCACAAAGGCATGATGGCATGATGGTAATAATCAGACAATTAACCTCTAATCATTGCAACCTTAGCTGCTGCCTAATTGTAGAACTTCTTAGAGATGATTTTGACTTTTCTCAATGAGGCCTTGTAATTTTACCCATGTTGGTAACGTTTACAAAGTCAACTCTTGTGATGTCCTTACATTGAAGATCATTTTGATTTGGTTGCATTTAATGCTGGTTCTACAATCACATTCAGACAGAACCAACATGTACACACACTAATGTTTGTAGCTTTGTGGAGATGAGAAATAATTACACAATGTGCCATTGGCTGGACCAGGACCTTCCATCAAAAGGGACAAAATCTAATAAGATTGTTGTTGTCTTTGATCTTGTTGTCAAGGACAGATCTATGGAGGACCATACATAGGATTGGTAGTACTAATTTTTTTGGGGGTAGATCCTAGATTAAACCTAGATTCCTTGCCTTGAACACTAAATTGTTGTTGGGTTCTCTTTAATCTTGTTGGTTGAAGGGTCTCCCATCATTATCATAATCATCAATTAACATCATTCACAATCCCTTTATACAAAGCAAAAATGTTTGATGCCAAAAGGATAAGTTACTTAATTCATGCATCTTCTTCACCTTTGAACACTATTGTCTCCCCCCTTGGGATAAAAGTAGTCACAAACCTCCTAATGCATCATTAGGCCTTTAATCCTAGAAATAAAGTTGTGTTAGAGAATAAAAAGTAATCGGTTATCACCGGTAGATGATGGTATAATTATGTATTGGACAATTTGGTCGTCATTTTAAATTAGATTCGTATTAAGAGAATAAGTAATTGGATATAATGAATTGTTTTATGTTTTGTGTACTTGGTGAGTTTATCCTTAATAGTGGGCCTAAACAATGATTAAGACTTTGGGTCACCCTCAAATCAAAGTGGGAAGTAAAGGGTATTAGGGAAGATGGCAATAAGAATGAGAATCTAAGTTTAATACACATGCTTTATATTGCAATATAGTAAAGGGGGGAGAGAGGGACATGTAACATGTTGGTGTATGAGCCGTTCAATGTGGCTTGTGTGGTCAATTCAATGGTCCCAACACCACCAAATGGTCAACAAAGCTCAAACCAAAACCTACACTTAAATCTAATCCAAAGTACCCCTACAAAATAGATGTATACCAGTATATAAAAGCATCTCCAATCCCAAATAATGTTTTTAAGTGAAATTTATATATTTTTATTGAACTAGTCTTTACATTTTTGTTTCGATTCAAGCTCATTAGAACCATGAGCGATTCGTCCGGATGATGTCATCATTCTCCACGTTAAGGGTGGATATCGATTGGTGACTGGACCAATGGTAGTTTCAGACTATTAGACCAGAACCTTTGGTTCGTTATTTTCATCCACGAGCATTGACACTGAATAGTTGAAATGCCCTGTTTTGCATTGACAAATGCCCTGATTGGTGTCAGTGTCGGTTTTTGACCAGACAACTGGACCTACTTTTTGTCTTTGATTGAGTTTCGAAATTGAGCTTTAGAAGCTAAGACATCCGATGTTAGTAGCTCGGTTCTCCATATTCTCCACCAGCATCACCACGAGGCTTCCTAATTCCGACGTTAGTGGTGTTTGTCGGTGCTGATTGATTTCGCCGGTTCCGGCTAACTTTGGAACTGGTTCAAGTAGGGTTTTGAAGATGATTAAGGTAGAGGCAGGGATAGAGGTGAAAATGTTATGGGTGAGATGGGGAAATGGAGATGGGTAAGTTTTTGGCATGACATGATAAATGATATAGAGAAATGGTGGTGGGAGAGAGGATGAGTCAGAAAAGGACCTTGGTGACAGAATCAATGTGATTGAAGCCCACAAGAGGGTTAAAGAGACAGCATGTGGGCCATTCCTCTCTTTTGGGACTCAAATCACACATCTCTCTCACCCTCCTCTTGATTGATCTCACCCTATGCTTACACTTATATCACCCCCAATTTAATCAAATCCCCAATTCCATAAACCCTAACCCTAAAAGATTACCACATTTTGAATACTGCCCCTTTCCTCATATACACTCATTTTGTAATCTTGCTGTTTTGTTCATTTGGTGTAAAAGCAAGACACACCAACCTAAATTATCAGGCATGTGCCCCCTCTTAAAGCATATGCCAGATGGAGCCGTAAAACCCATGTCGGTCTAATTACAAAGATCTGATTGCCGTGTTACAAAATTTGATTAGTCTAGAAAGTCAGTCTGGTGGTCAATAACACAGAACTCGATTCTATATAAAACATCATATTGATGGTCAATAACAAAATCCGACTCAACTTAAAGGCTCGAACTGATGATCAATAACATAGAACTCAATTCTGATTAAAAACTTAAATCGATAGTCATAACCCATAATTAGATTCAGTCTAAAATCTCAAACTCATGATCAGTAACCCATAATTCGATTCAGCCTAAAAACTCAAATCAATGGTCTATTATCCACAACTCGATTCATCCTAAAACGATAATCAATTTAAACAAGGGATCATAAACACAAAATTCGATTCGATTTGATTCAATTCAGCCTGATGGGACAACCAACGACTGTGAGGATTTGGTCTGTGGAGAAATAAATGTAGAGGGTACCAAGTGGGTGGGTATTGTCTATTAAGGATCACCACACACACTTCACAATCATACATTGCATCATTTCATGAGTAAAATGTAAATCTATGCATGGAAATGGGAATGGGACTGATCATCACAAACAAGGTCCCACCATCCAAACCAATCCAATGGCCATAAACCACAAGCATCTTCTTCTTCCTTCTTTGCTCCATCACCAACCTCTGTCTCATTGCCAAGGACAACCTCGAGACCTCATGTGAGTCACATAACTTCGATTTTTTCGATAAGGGTGTGTTTGGATTCCGAGAAAATATGTTCATAGACAAAACAAAACCCTACCTGCAAGAAAATAACTTGTGAGTAAGAACAGAGCAGATCCGGGTTTACCGGATCCTGTCCCTAATACCTATAACTCTCATGAAAGATCAAAGCTTGAGCATCCAAAGCCTTTCTTCTTCTTCTTTGATCATTGTTCATGAACATAGACCCAGTACAGAAAAGTATATAAAGAAGCTTCTTTTAATGGCTCTTTCAATCTCAATCTTTCCAAATCCATGGTGGGTTTTGAGAATAGGAGCCATTTTAGATGAAAGTGAAAGATTCTAGAAATGGGTATTGAAAAAAATGGAGTAATTAATCAATAATAATAAGATTGATCTCTAAAAGTTCAAATTTTGAATCTAAAACCCAACACAATGGTAATGTTGGAGAAGCCTATTGGCTTCTCTGAGACCACTAAGATAAGCTCCATGAGTTGTGGAGTAATGGGTTCTGTGCGTTGCTTCTCCGGCGAATAAGATCTGTAACGGCTCGCCGGAGATGGTTTGGGTCGGCAACGGCAACGGCTCAGCCATTTTGTCCAGATCGTCGCCGCTGGACCCGACGGCGACGTAGCTGTACGACCCCAGGAACAGAGGGTCTCGGCCCCATTGGGTCTTGAGCGCGGTTTTGAAGAGCTTGGTGCATCCGTTGGAGTGGTGGGTTTTGGGGAGGAAGCTGGAGACGGTGACGGAGACGCCATTGATGATGTCTCTGTCTTTGACGAGCTCGAGCTCCAGAGCTTCTTCTCCGGCGAACCAGGAGAGGAGGACGTTGGAGTTTTTGTAAATGGGCCAGAGAGTGGCCGTCCGGCGCATCCACCGGGGAATTTTCCGGTCCCGGAGCTTCGAATCCGGCCGGTGGAAGGCCATCTGGAGGAGCGGGAACTGGGTCGGGTCGGCGAGCTCCAGGAACAGCTTGTTGACGACGCCGAAGCCGAGCTTTTTAATCGCCTCTGTTTTGCAAATCGGCAACGGAGGCTCGAACAGAGCCGATTCCGATTCCGATTCCGGGTCGGTTCCGGCTTTCAAAACCCCCAACGACACCGTCAGGATCACGTGGTCGGCGAATATCACCGAACCGTCGGCGAAACGGAGCTTCACGGGTCCGCCGGAGCTGTCGCCGGAGTAGTTCTGGAGCCACTCGATTTTGGTTACTTTTTTGCCGAGCTGGACCAGGATTGAAGCTAAGGACTCGATTATGCTTATGTAGCCCTTGGCGATGGTGATTTCTTCTCCGGGGAACATCCGGTACTCGCTCTCGGCTTTGTAGTCGAGATTCAGTAAATCTCCGGCGGATGTGTATGTCCTCTGTATGTTCTCGAGCATTGCGAAAATGGCTTCTTCAAGGAGCTTCCTTTGGCCTTCTTCGCGTCCTTTCGAAACCCAATACGCCTCCAGGCCCTGCCGGAGAAATGCTCCGAGACTCAGGTCGCAGCTCCGACCAAAACCCGCCGCTTCAGCCTCGATTTCACGGTAAAAATCATCATCATCATCATCCCCTGTTTCGCCGGAGCTCTGACTCTGCTTCCCCTCGGCGAAATCCATGAGCTTTTTAAACAGGGTCTCGACGGAGCGGACGAGGGTCTGGTCGGGAACGCCGCCGCCTTCGGCGATGGTGGCCGGAGCCTCGGAAGAGCCGTCCATGCCCTCCCACGGCTGGTCGGAATGAAGGAACTTGCTCCGGCGAGCGATGTCGTAAACAGGGCTGCCGCCAATGCCGTGGATCCACGTGGCCCCCATCTCGATCCGGTCGCCGCAGAACTCCGACGTGTTGATCCTGCCGCCAATCCTGCCGCCGCCCTCCACCACGCGGAGGTCGAACGCGTCCCCGGCGGCGGAGTAGAGCTTGTTGGCGGCGGCGAGACCCGCCATCCCGGCCCCGATTATCACGATTCTCGGCTTCTTAGCCACCATTATAGCTCGAACTTTAGTGGGTTTCGGGTTGATGGACCCGCCGGAGATCTCGCCGGAGGAAGTGATGAAAATGAGAGAGTGATTGAGGTTATGATTGAGCTGAGAGTGAAGTAAAAGGTGTAGCTTTGATTATGTAATGAGTAAGTGACTGAGGACCTCTCCACTTATTTATAAGGGTCCATGTGGTGTTTTATTTTCTCAATATCTATTTCTATATTTATTTATTCACTTCACTTACTTCAATAAATCAAATTAAAATAAGACCATCCAAATAATCAAATATAAATAAATTAAATAATTTATAAAAATAAATATGAAACGATTTTAAAAATATGAAACCCCACGTACATAATGTAATTGAAAGGTATCCCCAATCCCTATATGGTGCTATTGCTTTGAAGGGGAAAAGTGATGGACATTGAGCAACATATTAATATAAAGTTGGTATCATTTAAAGGTTCATTGTTCCCTCCATCAATCTAATTAATTTTACCTTTGATGGATGAAAATGTTAAGAATAATTGTTTGTTGTCCTAATATATTTTGATTTTCAAATCATTGTTTTAGTTTTTATTTTTTTTCCTCACTTTCTTAGCCGTTTAAATTTCCAAGTTATTCTTGTTCATCTAATATTTTTAAATCACTACCAACCGTTCATGTTTAAAATTGGACAGAAAAGAGTAATTTGAAAATTTTGAAATGTTAAGGTAGCGAGGAAAATAAAATCCAGGTTATGGTAATAATTTGATAAAATCAAAATATTTTAGGATAGAGAACTGAAATTATCCCAAAATCTTATATAATGATGTTAGTGGGAATGATTCTTTGTACTCAAACTCGAAAGTCAAGTACATTTGATTAATAAATCTATCAAATATAATTTGTAGCATATATTATAATATAAAATATGTCTATTCAATCTGACCTAAAAATAGACATTGAAAAAATATTTGAGAATAAATGAGTCAAATCTTGTCTAGATATTATTAACTCACTTTATGACAAACCAATCTTATTAATTAAAGGTATGGTTCCTATTAGGATATGATACCCTTATGAACTCTATACATCACTATCTTCATCATGTAACTATCAAACTATGTAATTAATTATTTAATTTGGTCAAAAATGGTTCTTAGGATTGGATATGCAAATATCATGCCTTGGCTGGCTCCTCCAACCCCTCAAATCTTCCTAAAAGGCAGTGAAGATATCATGCAATCAAAAGTGATAATCATACTTAACAGTTAAGCATAATTCAATTAACATAAGGTCATCTTCAACAGAACTGGCAGTTGGTTTTGATTTGTCCGACTTTCCACAGTGTTGGCAACGTTGAGGTTGGCAAATTTACGCACAATAACCACGTGTCGCGTGACATGTGACTTGTATGTTGGTGAATTGATTTCGTCGATTAATTCACATAACGATTAATCCTTCCCCAAAAGTGAGACAATAGCCTAAAACGAGGAAAACCATTTCCTCTTAATTTCCCTAAAAGCATTTTCAATATGGACGTATGCGGTGAGTGATTCCGTATTTTAGACCACTTGGGGGAGTAGCCGAAAAGAAGTTATTTGGGCAAAGTTTCATCGCCCAACATTGGACGAAAATTCGACAATTATCTTCTTCTGATGAATTTTCTTGCACCACATGCCTATTTATCTGACAATAATAATAATTAACAAATTCGAATTAGAACCCGAATTTTCACTATAAATACTTTTCACACTGCCTACAAAAACAAATATATTATGCATTCCTTAACTTCACACCACTCCTCGAGGCATCAAACTAAAAAATTATTCATGAAACATTTTAAGTTGACGTGATTTTATTTCATTTTTTTAAATGTGGCACTGATAATATTATTAAATTTGAAAAGGAATGGCCATAACACTTCATACGTATTAAGGAAGATAAGTATCTGAGTTTCAGATTATAGTTCAGGACCCACAAAAAAAAAAGATGTATTGACACTCTGGACCCGTAAAAAGTATCTACTTTCCAATGTAGATGCATGACGGGCATTACGATTGAAAAAAAAAACAAAACAAATTATACATGTGCACATTAGCTCGAGTGGGCCTAAATTGTAGCTTGGACCTATAAAAAGGCCCCTTGACAGGTAAAATGGGGGTCGTCTCGAGTGCCTGGTGGTAGACTGTATCCTCTATAACAAAAAGGGAATACCCTCCCTGTAGAGGGTGACCAGGAAGATCCTGGGCAATGACGATGTAGGGCGATCCTCTATCTCACTGTCCTACCTCCCATCTTGAGTCTCATGTCTCCTGGTGAGACCTCTTTGCAAACTTCGACCGGGTAATCATGCCCTCAAATTCCCACACAAGGACGTAATTGTACCTCAGACCATCCATCGGCACGAAGACATGCCATCTTCATCGTCATCGTCATCGTTCATAGAGATCAGCCTCATCTGCTATTGGGGAGCCGCAAGACCTTCCTCCACCAGCGTTGGCATCAACAGCGGAAGCAGACCAAGAGGAGACGGTAGCGGCTGGATGAGAAAGGTGTAGGAGGAGGTGGAGATTGGGGAACGACCAAGACCGAGGAAAGGAAAGAGGGGGAGAGGTTGTTCTACCAGTAATGGCAGCCACGATTCTATTAAGAAACTCTAAATGACTTATCGCTTGAAGGGAGAGAAACGAGAACTCATCCTACATTATCATAAACTTAGAATTGATTATATAATTGAATTTTTAATATTACATTACACTCGAGTTTTTCTTAACTAATCTAGTTTGAATTTTTCTACACTTCGATTATAAAATCAATATTAATAAGTTAATTTCTATTAACCCATCTCTCAATTCCTCTAAATTAATATCATTAGAGATGATCTCATATCACTTTCATCCGAATCATCCCTATAACACTCTAGACTGATATTTATGGTTGACATTGTCAACTCAGACAGATAAATTCCACGTATCGATGTTTCATTGAGACAATAATACAAATACAAGGTACTATGATGGTACCCAAACCTAGACAAGATCTCTATCATTTTTATTTCTTAAGACAAAATTGCAATGATATGGTGATGAGTCAGGCAAAGTACTGCCCTAGCCTTGCTCCATATCTTGTTGGATAGATAGGCAATTGATTAAAACATTGATGTGATTGGTTCAAATGTGATTAACATATGATGTTAATTAATTAATAATAAATTATTGTTTTTTTTAACTTTTTACTATTATTATTACTTGCAATGAATCGTTACTATTTGCAACTTTTATGTGATGGGATCAGCATTAATTTGATTAAATAGGGCATAATGTCAAAATCATAGGTTTATTATTATTCCCATTATTAGGGTTCTTGAGCCACCAACTCATTGTCCTCTCCTCTCCCTACCCACACCAACCATAGATGTCAATTTAGGTTAATATTACCAAAGTATATTATGTTCGTTATATTTTTAACCTAATCACTTTTTTCTCATGATAAATGACATAAACACCCCTACAATAATTTAGAGAATATAAACAAATATATTCGTCAACCATTAACTTATTTTATTGGGTTAAAAATTTAAAAACTTACTTTTATGTATTGATCACGAAAAGATAAACTGTAAACTATCCAAAATTTAAAAATATTAAATAAAAGACTTTATATTTTCGTCACATATCATTTATATGCCTTTATGAATTGGTCACATATCGTTTATGTGTCTTATGAATTGATCACAACTCATTTACATATCTTTATAAATTGATCATAGATTTTTTATATGTCTTATTAATTGGTCGCATATCATTTACATTCCTCTAATAATGACCAGTATTTTAGGGTAACTTGTTGTTCGTGACCAATAAAAAGGTAGATTTTTTCAATTAATCCTATTTTGTTTATTATCGTAAAGAAAACTATTACAAATTAATTCATCTTACAAGGTTATGTTTGTCCTTATTGTTCAAATAAAATAGGATGATAATTTTTTTTGAATATTACAGTTCATGATCTGAAAAAGTTATCATTGTTAAATAAAAAATTTAACAGATTTAATACATTTCTGTGAGATAATATTGGACATTTATTTACATTAGAACGGTTCAATTTTTAATAATTTTGCAATAAGTAGAATTACTTCATTTCGTATATGTGGATTTGATATAATTTTAAATTTTGTTTGTTATTTTTAAGGAAAATTAAGATTGCTTAACAAGGATGTGTGGTGAGGAGGAGAGAGAGGAGGTAGATTTGATGATCTCATGTAAAAATAATTGTTCCCCATGAAATGAAACATAAAAGTGAGGTAGGGGAGAGGAGAGTGGACCTTAGACCAATAGACCCCACCTTTGTAGCTAATTATTAATAACTTGGTATTGAACCAAAAATCTTATAGATGGTGATGGCTCATTCACTCCATTCCAATAATATACAAAAATATCACTTGCATCTTTGTACATTAGTTTCGACATTTCAATTTGAAATATCACTATTTCTTATTGAATGGTGGAAGGAAGACCGACATATGATTGAAATATATTTATTACATTAGAAATTAAATCGTTTTATAATTAGACAACACAGTTCGCTTCGTATATTATGAATCAATAAATCGTCTGTAAATTTATGTTTTTGACTCAGCCTGTAAGTATATAATGTCAGCCCGTATGAAATAGACTAGTATTGATTTATAAACGGGTTACCTGGTCGTGGACACCCCTAGGAATCTTGTGGGATGGAATGGGTGATGGGTTGTTTTGCACACCATAAAAACGAATGCTACATAGGCTATGGGCCTATAAGTATATGCCATTGTTGGGCCATTGGTGGGCTTTCAAGTTGTGGATCAAATGAATCCCAAGACCCAATCTTTCCATGAAGCTTCTCACCATAGCTATAATGTTGTGTACTTCTGAAGAGCATTATGAAACAAGACTTGTATTGGATTGGAGAGTGAAGAAGATGGGACATTTATTTCAGATTTGGGAGCTCATGATTATTGAGCTAATGACCTAAGCAATGAGAATTTACAAATTATGCACCAAACAGCTCTCAATACTTTCCCACATATAGCAACCAAATGAAGCTTGAATTCAAAAACTCAAAGCCTCTTAACAAGAGAAATCCCACTTGGGTCTCCTCCTCTTTCCTCAAACACCACCACCAAATTGCCCTTTGGCTTCAACCATGACCTTGGAACATGGTACCTGCATCACCATCACATTCGTCAGAAAAAAAAAACCCCGAGTTCATTATAAACGTCAAAATATAACTAGACATATCGAGTCTGGCTCGACCCTTATCATTCATATCTGACCCATGCCCTCATAAAACCCTCTTTCACGTGTTGAGACTGACATATCATCCACCTCATCTGATGGGTCTGACCTTTGCACTTGGTACATGGGTCTAGGGGTGAGCAATGGTCGGTTAATCGATCGTTAAGCAATTTCTATAAACCGGACATATAATATTGGTTTTCTGTTTTCCATCGGAGTTTTTTTCCGATTGGCTCTCGGTTTTATCGGTTAACCGGAAGTTGTCGATTACTAACATCAACAACCGAGCAAAACTCACCGGTTCTTCAGTTTTTCCGTCGACACCGCCCTACTCCTTTTCGGTGCTGATTTCTCCAACGTCGGTTTTTAGTTTTGATGATTTTTCCTCATCCCTAATCGGATCCAACCATCCCTTCTATGACGTTTTCATCTACATAGACCATAAATATGTCTATGTATCCGACTGAGCTTCTACACGTGAGTCATATATGGTCACAAGATCTCTATATGTAGATGAGACTTACCATCTTTGAGAGGATTGTCCACAACCGGTGAGACACTTTTTCTCACTGAACTGACCCGCATAGCTACAAGTGCCACAATTACCCGATGCCTTATAAGAAGCCCAGTGCCTCCCTATGCTCTGCCCATTCACCCACACCTCCCCCTTCCCCATGCTGCTCATATCCAGCGCCACCGGCTCGTTCCCTCCCGGCGCATCAATCATTGCCTGTACATTTATAAACCACTTCAATTTTATTATCCCGAAACTTATGGGTGGAGTTATCAATATGTTTATCAAGTGACCAATGCATCCACCCACTTTAACATAATATAACATATTTGTACATGTTTCTCGACCCTCTCACCTTGTACCATGTCAAAGGCCGCTTCTTAGCCAGCGATGCTCCCCCGACCCACCTCACCGACGAGCTCCCTTGCGGTGTGTGAAGACTCAAGTACTCACCGGCCATGCCAACCTGCGTTTACACATCGTGTATTAACAAGACAAGTCATGTTTTGTGTCTAACGTTGTCTTCGGACTCATAACAACTTTGTTACCGTACCTTGTATGACCATTTCTGGCGGGTCAAGTCCCATGTCCCGGCGGCCAGACCGCTCAGAGTCACCGGACCTAGAACTCCGACGTTCCATTGATCGAAGTGCAACCCAATATTCTGAAATCATTCATCAAATATGAAATTGTACTCCATCAATGAATAGTAACATCAGAAGAGAGATAGATTTATTATATTTAATTTTTAAAAGGGGATTCGTCGACCAGACTATTCGTCGGGTCAATTCGTCCAATGGCTCACCGCAAGACCAACGGAAGCACTCAACAAGGCAATCTTGTTGACTCCGACCTTGAGGTTCACAGGCCTAGTGAACGTCAGCTTAGGCTTATCAGCATTGCCTTGAGTATATCCTGCCAAAAAAAAATAACAAGACAAAGATCAGTGACCTGGCAACTCGGGACGAGTCACTACTCACTACTCACTATCCAGGCTTGTGACTCACCGGAAAGTTTGCCGTTGATGAAGCCTTCCAAGGCGTGTCCAGCGGATTGAACTCTGAGCACCGGCCATTGCCCTCCACTCTTCAAATCACTAGCCTTTATCGTCACTCTGACACAGAATCAAAGTGTTTAACATTAACATAGTGTTAAGTGACTTGTACCACGTTGTAACGAAACATATGTGACACTCACTCTATCATGTACCACAAGTAGTCCGATCTGTCCCACGTCACGCTGAGCTGCTCTCGTAGCCCGGTTGAAGTAAACGCCCTCCTGTCGGCGCCGGAGGCCGGCACTTCAGTGAAGGATTGCCAGTTGAACCCGC
>JAYMTN010000349.1:0-17414 GCA_036897425.1 Erodium trifolium
TAATATTGTAATTAAATACCGTAATCAAATTAAGATAAATCTATTTTATTTATTCTGATTTGATTACCTTCTATATATTAAAGGTAATCATATCAGAATAAATCTAATTAATTTATTCTGATTTGATTTGATTATCATAATTAATTTAGATTATTATGTATTATTTGCTTCCTTTTTAACGATCTCCTATATAAAAAAGTTTAGACTAGCCAATAATATTATCCAAAACATTCCATTTTATACTTTTACATCCCTTAAACCCCTGCACCGAGGTTGTCGGAGCAGAGCTTGAAATAATGAAAAATACAAATTTTCTATGATAGACAAATCCTTAAGAAATAAACGAATGGAGAGAATTTATAAATATAGCTAGTATTAGGAATATGAGAAATTACCGGGCAAATAAATGCTATGCGCCCCATTTTCCTGGAAAATTAATACGTGGAGGATAATTAATTTCTGAAAAGAAGTTTATAATTGTCAGAGATAGCAAGTACAGAAAGGCGAGGGGTAATTACGTCATTTATTAGGGGAGTAGAAAATGTGTAAACGTAACTGAAAGAACCGTGGTTAAAAGCCTAACTGTAGTGAAGTTTGCAGCGACAAAACTCTATCCAAAAATCTCATTTGTATCTTTCTCTCTCTTTGGCATTCCGATCCTTTCTTTCTTCTCCATTAAACGCACGAGACGGCTTCGTATTGATCTCTCTCTGACCTCCGACGACAACTCGCCGCCCGCCGGACCGAGCAGCTATTCGCCGATCACGGCAACGGTCAGGTAAGTTCAGACGCTATGCGACTTTTGACCGTTGGGACTCGCGACCTTGTATTTTTTATTCTCTGATCTACTGTTGACTTGTCTCGACTTTATTATTTGCAATCTGGAATTCTCTTCCGGCTCCGTTTGGTAGCCGAGAAAATTCGGGGAGGGGGAGGTATTTGGAGTTCTAATCGATCTCAGTTTTCCGTGTGGGAGAACTTGATACCGTGTGGGAGGTGTCTTGTTCCTCGGCTGAGTCCGTCACAGACTCAGTCGAATTGAGATTTTTCCGTGTCTTGTTAGATCTGAAAGCGTTTCTTTGGTCTCATTGGCTACCAAACGGGGGTTCAGGTGGTTGTTGAATTCTGGAGGTTGAATTGCTGGTTGGTGTTTGGTTTGACACCGGTGTGATGTTCTTTTTGCAGAAATTTGTGATCGTGGTATCATAGAAGGAAATTTGGCGGTTGAAAATTAGTTTTGATTTGTTCCTGGTAAGATCTTTGAACCTTTTTGCTATTGTATTTTGAATTGTTGTCTGTACTTTTGTTATCCTGGAGTATTAACTTCTGTGAATGTGATATTATATATATATATTTTACATTAGAGGATCTTCTAATATAGCTAAGAGTTTTCTGTGCTACAAGTTTTTGTGTTGGTCTGTGTATTTTCTGTTCTACAACTTTTGAAAACTGCAGAAGTAGTTATCATTGATTTTATAGTCAAATGTATGTTGACCAGTTAAACGAAAAGACCAATACTATATGGCTAGACTTGGTTTTGGTTGCTTCCAAGTGTATGCTACACTGTATGCTTGTATAATTAGTTGTGTTTTTTCTTCTTGTCTGGTATCTGTCGTCATTGAGTGCATAAACATTTGTTTGTACCTGTATAGATATGAACAAACTTGGAGTCTTATGTCTGGAGAATGGGATAGTGGGTTTCTTGAAAAGGTGTTACGATTTCATGAGATGGGGTCATTGAAACCAAACTAGAGCCTGTTTCAGAGTGTTTAGATGGATCCAAGTAACTAGCCTTTGTAATGCTCTTTATCGCTGACAAAACAGAGGTGCTTTTAGTTATTGGAATCAAGGGTGCTTCCCTTGGGTTTCATTTTTCTTTTACCTCTCTTTAGTGACTTGAAATGTGCATTCCTAGACTTCTTGGGTTTGGAATATGCATGCTACTATACTTCAATGATTTGAGGCTTGCCGATCGTCTACTGAAAGTCAACTTGCATTTACAAGGGCTAGAAAAGACTTCAAATTATCCAGTAGAAGCTCTTTGACTAGAATGTGGCTCTCAAACAAGTCTATGTTATTATACAAATGCTTTCTTTTGCTGGGTAAGGGATAGTAGATAGAGTAGTCACTGTAGAAGAATGAAAACCAGTGTGCAAGAGAGTTGTCCTTGAAAAAATCAGTTGAAAGATGGTTAGTGATGGAAAATTTCAAATTCGATGCCTGCATCAATTTCATATGCTTGTATTCTCACAGTATGTCGAACTTGAAACATGGTTGTAAAAAAATCTACGTTGTCCTGACATATATCTATAGTTAAGACTGTCAGGGACAGCCTCAGCGACCCAATCTCAATACCATAATACTGGCCATTTGAAGATTTTCTCTGTGGGCTTACAACCTCATAGTCGCCTTTCTTATCATTGATCATCAGCACCTGTGTGCCACCTCCTATGGTTCCATCACTGTCAGTGTTTTTCACTACATTGTGAGCTGTCCAAGTCCCACCAGCACCAGGATTTCGCTGATGAGTTTGGATTTGTATTTTCTAGCATAGATTGTCGAGAACATCAAATAGGAAGAAGGTAGAATAATCCCTGTGATTTTACTCGTGGGCACTTTAATTAGAGTGGAAGATTTTTTTCCTTCCTGGTATAGGTACTATTACGCAGGATACGGCATTTGAGATAATCTTACAAATGGAAGAAAGACATATATTCAACATTTGGCTGATCAGGATTTTAGTACTTAGTTCTGTTTATAACTGGAGTGAGTTTTGCATGGTTGTTTTGATGTTATATCTACTCAATTGGAGTTCTGAACATTTATGCTATCATTTTATTAGATGTTTTGATTCTTTGATGGGATGACCAAAATTATTTCCAGACATCTGCATTTATGGTTGTAGATATCTGTATCCCCGAATAATCACATCTAATTTGTTGAGCAGGCATTATTCGTATGAATTATTGGACAACCTGATATGGCTTCAAGATCATGTGCAAACTTTCTTGACTTTGCTTCTGGTGGTCTATTGGATGTCCTTCAGACTGCTAGGTCTCTTCCACGGGTGATGACGGTTCCAGGGATTATTTCATACTTAAATGGTTATGGCAGTAATGATGGGGATTCAGACGTCTCTTCATCTGTTTGCCGTGAGTGAAAAATCATTGTGTCAAACATGCCTACCATTGCATGCTAAAAGGGATGCAGAAACTTCTAAGTGGTGTTTCAGTTTGGATGAAGACTCGATTTTGTTACAACTAACTGATGGGTTCTCTTCAGAAACAGAGGTTATATATGTGGGGTCTCTTAAAGTTGATATAGATGTGGGTGACCAGGAAGAAGTTGCGCAGAAACTGCTGGAGGATTTTAACTGTGTGCCGACATTTCTACCACATGATCTTCAGAAGAAGTTCTACCTTGGGTTTTGTAAGCAGCAGCTGTGGCCTCTCTTTCATTATATGCTACCAGTGTGTCCAGACCATGGTGACCGTTTTGACCGCCTGCTCTGGCAGGCTTATGTTTGTGCAAACAAGATATTTGCTGACAAGGTAATGGAAGTAATTAATCCTGAGGATGACTGTGTTTGGGTTCAGGATTATCACTTAATGGTTCTTCCTACATTTTTAAGGAAGCGGTACAGTCGAGTTAAGCTTGGATTTTTCCTTCACAGCCCTTTTCCGTCATCAGAAATATATCGAACCTTGCCTGTCAGGGATGAAATTTTGAGGGGATTGCTGAACTGTGATCTAATTGGTTTTCATACATTTGATTATGCCCGGCATTTTCTGTCTTGCTGTAGTAGAATGCTGGGCCTAGATTATGAGTCCAAGCGTGGCCATATTGGACTGGATTATTTTGGCCGCACAGTGTATATCAAAATCCTGCCCGTAGGTGTTCATATGGGTCGGCTTGAATCTGTGTTGAATCTTCCTGCTACATCAAATAAACTCAATGAGATCCAGAAGCAGTTCGAGGGGAAGAAGGTGATTCTTGGTATTGATGACATGGACATATTTAAAGGTATAAGTCTGAAACTACTAGCCGTAGAACAGCTATTGCTGCAACATCAGGAGCTGCAAGGCAAGGTTGTGCTGGTTCAAATTGTGAACCCTGCTCGGGGCTCAGGAAAAGATGTGCAGGAAGCCAAGAAGGAGACATACTTGACTGCGCAGCGGATAAACGAGCTTTATGGCTCTCCTGACTATAAGCCTGTTATTTTGATTGATAGTCCGGTTCCCCGTTATGAGAAGACAGCCTATTACGCTGTGGCAGAATGCTGCATATTGAATGCTGTGAGGGACGGGATGAACTTAGTCCCGTACAAGTATATTGTATGCAGACAGGGGACTGCACTTATGGATAAAGCTATGGGTAGAGAAACAAATACTCCTCGTACTAGCATGCTTGTTGTGTCTGAGTTTGTTGGTTGCTCACCATCTCTAAGTGGAGCAATTAGAGTCAATCCTTGGGATATTGATGCTGTGGCTGATGCCTTGAACTCAGCAATCACGATGCGTGATTCTGAGAAGCAATTGCGTCATGAGAAACATTATAAGTATGTCAGTTCTCATGATATAGCCTATTGGGCACGCAGTTTTATACAGGATTTGGAGAGAGCATGCAAAGATCACTATAGTAAACGATGCTGGGGGATAGGCCTGGGCCTGGGTTTCAGAGTTGTTTCTCTTTCACCTAGTTTTAGGAAGCTGTCCATTGATCACATTGTTTCGGCGTATAAAAGGACTCATAGGAGGGCAATCTTTCTGGATTATGATGGCACTTTGGTTCCCCAAACTTCACTTATCAAGAGTCCCAGCCTTGAAATTACTTCTGTGCTAACTACATTGTGCAGTGATCCCAAGAATACTGTGTTTATCGTAAGTGGAAGGGCAAGAAGTTCCCTTAGTGAGTGGTTTTCTCCTTGCGAGAGGCTAGGAATAGCAGCTGAACATGGATATTTCTTAAGGTATTTCTAATGCTCTGCAGAACACTATACTGCAATAATATTGTAATTTACATTATATGATGGTTTTGCTTGTTCCTAATGCAGATGGAATAAAACAGCTGAGTGGGAGACCAGTCGTGTGTCTGCTGACCTTGATTGGAAACAAGTTGTTGAGCCTATAATGAGATCATACACAGAGGCAACTGATGGTTCCAGCTTGGAGATTAAAGACAGTGCTTTGGTATGGCATCATCAGGATGCAGATCCCGACTTTGGGTCATGCCAAGGCAAGGAGTTGCTGGATCATCTAGAAAATGTACTTGCCAATGAACCGGCAGTTGTTAAGAGGGGCCAGCATATTGTTGAAGTCAAGCCACAAGTATGACACCTTTCTCTTTCTCTAACACACACACACACACACACAAGATAGAAGAAAGAGAAGCAAAAAATGACCCATGATTGGCGGACAAATTTGCAGACAGAAATATACCTCAATTTTTTCTCGTCTTGTTGTATCTACTGCGTGAACCTCCTCATGATTGGTTTGTGATATGGTGCAGGGGGTAAGCAAAGGGTTAGTTGCGGAGACGGTCCTAACAACAATGCTGAATGGGGGGGAGCCACCCGACTTTGTGATGTGTATTGGAGATGATAGATCCGATGAAGACATGTTTGCAAGTATATTAAGCACGGTCAGTAGTCCATCACTACCTGCAGCTCCAGAGATCTTCGCCTGCACTGTCGGGCAGAAGCCAAGTAAAGCCAAGTATTACCTGGATGACCCTGCTGATGTTGTGAGGTTACTTGATGGCCTAGCCACCGCTACAAAGCCAAAGCCGCGGTATACAGGACATCCACAGGTTTCATTTGAAAGTTCGTTTTAAAAGTATGCACAAAACAAGCAACTGGGGTTAAAAAGAAACGAACCAGTTTTAGTGCGACAAAACTCACATCATAGATCACGGCGAGACTTCCTCAAGGTTCTTGTTTTTTGTTGTTGGTGATGGATTACAAACCGATTCTCTTGGGTGTTTGTGGGGTGCAGGTAAGAATTGTCTTTGGATTTAGGAGTTGGAGGTGATGATGATGTTTTGGTTGTACTGGGTAGGACACAGACCATTTTACTTGTATAGGGTACAGTATTGAGTATTCTAATATCAAATGAAAGTGAAAAATCCCCGATTGTGTGGCAGGTAATATTCAGTATCAAAATGTTTTTATTATGTTTAAAATACGAGTACTGAGTGACAGGTCCAAGAGAGAAAGGGAACAAGGTAAAGAAAGTTGATTGGCTATGTGGTTATCCCTTATTAGAATGGATAGAGAAGAAGCTGTTACATCCCAGTGCAGATATGGTGTTACTGCTAGACCTAGACGTCTGTTAATCAAGAAAAAGCTTGAAGCTCTGTTCGGGTGTATCCAAAATGGATAGAAGCACAAGCCAGAATCAGAGCAGCCGTATTTGCAAACTTAGGCGGAATGGGAAATGTTCGTGTCAACATATACTTTTTAAGTGGGTTTGGTACACGAAGAATATATGGATGGATTTATTATTATTTTTAACACAAATCGATGTAAAATCTTAATTATTGTGATCTCACCTTTGTTTGTATTCTTGAATTAAATTATAAAACTTGCTGTAAAATCTTAATTATTGTGATCTCACCTTTGTTTGGGTATGGAAAATATGTAATTACTCATTATACTGGTCAACTTTAGACAAAGATCATATTAGAATCCACTTTAGTATGAACATCAATACAAACGAAGGAAAACAATCAAAAGTCGGGATATAATTTATTTCGATCACCTAGTACAATTTGTTTTTTGATAAAATTATGACAGATGATATAAAAAACGTGCTTTAGGTCCAAAAGGTGAGCAATACCATTAGAAAATGTGACGGGTAAGTGGCATAAACCAACTAAAAATTGTTCCTCGAAATAAGTATATGAATCGCTAAACCTTGGCTTGGATGAACATAATTACTCCGTTTCTAACTTTGCTGTGAAACCCATTTGCCTTGAGATATGAATCAACCGAGCGCTTGAGATTTGCAACCATGGATAAAAGGGTGTTTGGGCTGGCTCCTTTGATCTTCTATTTAGGGTCTTGGCCTTCAATTTTAACGTTGTGGTTTCGGATTGTTGATGCGTTTTTCTCATCCGCTGCGCCTGCTCTGATGAAATGGCCTCAAAACAGGTTTGATCTCTGGGTCGCATTTCAATTATCCTTGGTCTGTTTTATTAATTCACTTTCCCATAAAATGGGGCTGGTTCTTTGTGTAACATTAGTTCTAAATGATTTTGAAAATTGTTGGGTGCTTGGTTGGTGGGGGTCTGTTTTGAATCTTCAGCTGTCTCTATTTCTGTATCTGTGTTGGAAAACAAATTTGTTTCAACTCTTCTGTTTGGTTTGAACTTTGAACCATGACATACAGAAAATTGTTATTAGCACTTGAAATATAAAATCACTTCTTTGGTTAGAATGGATAATATATAATACACCCTTACTGGTTCATTCCTCAAAAATACAAGTGTTTTCTACTACTCAAGTTTCATTACCTCTCTCTCCTTACTGGCTTTTGTTCAACTATTCTAATCGTGCAACACTCATGTTTGGAATCTCTTCAATCTACTAGTTATGATCGTTTCATTACTAACTTTGTTTCACCATTTTCAATTTCTCGGGCTATGATACAAGTTAATGACCAGTCTAGGTGTTTATTTCTTAGTCATTACAAATCGTATAAGGCTGTTGAGTACCTGGGCTGGAAATTTTTGTTCATAGGCTATATTTAATTAGTGGTTATAATACTATAGGTGACTTGGAATATGCTGAACCCAAATGTAATGGAGTTAGATGCAATTAGGAATTCACTAACCTAATCCACACTTGAACTTGAATTTTTTATAATAAATTTTCGTTGGAGTGCTCAATATAATAACAAATAAATTGGAAAGAATTGAGAACATAAAATGACAGCACACGACTATAACTATTTATAGATCAAGAACATTTTGCATTTTGCAGTTTCATCAACAAGAAATGGATTAATGGGAGAAGTATACAGTTCTTGGCAATGCACTGGAAATTAAAGGTCAGGTAATGGACCCACACAAAACTTGCTGTGATATGAATAGCCATCGTTACAGAGGATTTTTACCAAGTTCACTCAAGTTCAACTGTATATTCCTCCCATTAATCCAAGAAGAAAATGTATTGGACAGTTAAGATATAAACTCACATACTGGCTTCAGTTAAGATATAGATTCACACATATCATGATGGTAATAAAGTTCATCAAAGGTGGCTTTTTGCTACAAAAAGTAAGAGAAAAATGTCAACATTCTAGTGGGTAGTGGTTTTTTTAGAGACTCTTTCTTCCTCCAACCACTTTGACTGCCAATCATACACAAGTTGAAACGCACCGATACAAGAGAAGAAAGCTCGGAGGTTCTTGCATACTGGTGATCACATACAGAACGAGTTCATGGCAACCATTGCTGTGGAAATGGTGCTCGAAAAACTGGCTTCCTTAGCAGGTGAAGAAGCTAGATTACTTTCTGGGGTTGGTGCCGGAGCTCACCAACTGCGGGAGGATTTGGAAAGCATGAAGTCCTTCCTGCATGATGCAGAATCAAGGAGTGAGGCCGATCAAGGATTGAAAACTTGGGTGAAGCAAGTGCGTGATGTGGCTTATGACGCCGAGGATGCTCTTGAGATGCTCTTGCCCAGCTTAGCTCCACCTCGTGGCCATGGTTTCATCCATTCGGTTCACAGATTCTATCACCATATCAAGCATTTGAAAGCAAGACACCAGCTGGCAGTCAAGATGAAGGACATCAAGAAACGGGTTAAGGCCATTTCAGAGAGAAGACTTGCCTTTTCTTGCTGTATAAATGGACCAGCAACAAGCTGGGAATCCATTGCTACCTTGCAGACATGGCATGATCCTCGGCGAGCTTCTCTTTACATAGATGAATCAGATGTCGTGGGTCTCGAGAACCCGAAAAGGAAGCTCGTAAAATGGCTGGTTGAAGGCGAAAGGAAGCTCACAACCATCTCTGTGGTAGGGATGGGCGGGCTAGGCAAAACAACTCTGGTGAAGAAGGTTTTTGACAGTGATGCTGTAAGGAGAAGCTTTGATTGTTATGCTTGGGTCACAGTCTCCAAGTCATACACAGTAGTGGAGCTTTTGCAGGCTGCTGCGCTGGACTTCTGCAAAGCAGCACAAGAACCAGTCCCTGAAGGTATAGAATCAATGGTTGACTTCGAATTAGTCCACTGGCTAAGGAGCTATCTGCAGCAAAAGAGGTATGTCATTGTATTTGATGATATATGGAGCATAGACGCTTGGGAAGCAGTCAAGTATGCTCTCCCCGATTGTAACTGTGGCGGTAGGGTAATGTTCACAACCCGATTGCTAGACATTGGTGAGTCAGTAGAAAGTACTGGCCATGTGTACCAGCTCCAGCCTCTTGTGGAGAAAGAGGCTTGGATCCTGTTCTGTGCCAAGGCGTTCCGAGGGAAGCAAGATGGTATCTACCCGGAAGAGCTAGAGGCAGTGTCTCAAAGCATCTTGAAGAAATGTGAGGGGCTACCTCTTGCAATTGTGGCAATAGGAGGCTTGTTATCAAAGAAAAAGAGGGTCTTTTCGGAATGGAAGAAAGTCCATGACAGTCTTGCTGCTGAGATGAGAAGTGACTGCAAGCTTGGAGTTCTTGAAAGGATACTTCTACTGAGTTACCATGATCTTCCATATAATCTTAAATCGTGTTATCTGTATCTGAGTGTGTTCCCTGAAGATCACTTGATCAACATGGGGAAGCTGGTTAAGTACTGGTTGGTGGAGAGGTTTGTGGAAGAGAAGCAAGGCCTGACAAAGGAGGAGGTTGCACAAGACTATTTCAATGAACTTGTTAACAGGAATCTGATCCAAGTCGTGGAGTTGGACCATTTCGGGAGGGTCAGGACTTGCAGGATGCACGATCTTCTGCGAGACATTGTTCAAATGAAATCAAGCCAAGAGCAACTTGTTACAGTTCTGAATGAAAGAAGCATGGCCAAGAGTCAGGAAGTTAGGAGAATTTCAGTATGTGAAAGCTGCGAGGAATTACTCTCAGAGGTGCAGTTTCCTAATCTTAGATCATTTCTGTTCTTTAAATCAGAATCTTCAACCATGTTACATGGCTCATTCTTTTCGCGCTTTAGATTGCTCAAACTACTGGAGCTAGAGCATGCACCTATCAACATCTTCCCCCCTGCGGTTCTTGAATTGGTGCATCTGAGATATCTAAGTTTGAGGAGAACAGGAATCAAGGAGATCCCAGACTCCATAAGGAAGCTTAAGCAGTTACAAGTCCTTGATCTGAAAAGAACAGGCGTGTCATCTCTTCCTACTGGGATCTTGCAACTAACAAATCTCTGCCATCTCCTAGTCTATAGCTTCAGGTTCGAATCACGATTAATACTTGCTGAGACATATGGCATGAAAGTTCCAACCAGAATAGGAAAGCTCACAAATCTTGAGAAGTTGAGTTACGTTGAAGTGAATGGTGATGTTGAACTGGTGAGAGAGCTGGGAAAGCTAACTCAGCTAAGAAGGCTCGGAGTTCTTGAGCTGAGTAAAGAGCATGGGAGGGATCTGTGCAGTTCCTTACAGAGGATGACACACCTTAATTCATTGTACTTGGTTTCCGAGGGCTCAAGGGATCTCTTCCAATTGGACTCTATGCTATCTCCTCCACAGTTTCTCCAGCGTTTGTATCTCAAAGGTGGCTTGGCAACCTTGCCTAACTGGATTGCCTCGCTGCATTACCTCGCCAAGCTGGTTCTTCAGCATTGTAACTTGAAAACTGATCCCTTGAAGGCCCTCCAAGGAATTCCTAGTTTGGTGGTTCTTGAACTGCGGGAAGCTTTCAACGGGGATGAGCTATGCTGTGACGTGGGAGGGTACCCTAAACTGAAGAAGGTTGGCTTCTATCAGATGGAGAAGCTGAAGCATATCAAACTAGCACAAGGATCCATGCCCGGGTTGCAGGAGCTGAAGATTGCAGCATGTCATGAACTAGTAACTCCCCCAGTTGGCATTGAAAGCCTTGTTCACCTCAAGGAGATGTTGCTGTTGGAGATGCCTAGGAGGTTCTGTACAAGGATGAAATCACCTGATGGTGAGGATTTATGGAAAGTCCAGCACATCCCCACCATCTTGAGATTCTATGAGAGTAGAGGAAGATGGGCCGTTGAAACTCTTTCGGATTCAAGCTCCAGAGGAGCCGAGGAAGGCCAAGATCTGCCACTGACATGGTACTGATCAAGCCCAAATGACCAATTCTGTGTTATTTTTGTTCATTTCCTTAAAATATAACAAAATATGGATTGCAGGATGGGTTCTCTATTCAGAGAAAATGCTCCTTGGCCATGATGCCCCAAACTTGGCATCTCCAGATTTGACATTTCTGCATCCTGAGTACATATTTGAAGATGATCATGTTTTTACTTGTTTGCTCATTTGATTATGATCCCTAAGTATTCATAACTTGCTCGGGATGAAAATCATAGTGTAATACTGAAATTTTCAGGCCAAGAAATATGGAGAATAAGGCGTATTGGGTTCTTGAATGAGTATAACAATAAGTAGAAGAGGCAAAATGGAGGATCATTTTCAAAAACATTTCAAGTCCCACGTTAATGTGAGTGACTTCATCTCTCTGGCACACCGATATGTATATATACAGAAACTGATATTCCTATTTCTGACAGTTTTTATTCAGACAAGCCAGAAAGCTCTACCAACATCATAGAACCCTTTGAAGCGTCTTCATGTCTCTGACTAAGCTGGCTTGCAAGGACCATCAACCTGGTAACGATTTTACCTAGCTTGTCTTGAAAACTAAACTGTTATCTGAGATGAAATTGGAAATCTCAGACTTGTTCATCATCTTCTGGCTGCAGAAGAGGAACCTTTTCGCCATCCGTTTCCTTTATCCGCTCTACCTCTTGTCGGATTTGGCCCCACATCATGGTATAGTATCCCGTTCCAATAACACATATTTCTACCACACTGCGCACACAAAAGCATCATCCATAAATGATCAATGCCACCATGTTGCTATATATCTAACAACAAGGTTTATAAATAATACCTTCCATAATGAATGGTAGTTCCAAAGAACCATAAGGCAAAAATGGTTGCATATATAATCCCCAATGGCTTAAACATGGGGACGTAGAAAGGCCCCTTAGTGCGCATACACCATACTTGAGCTTTGGTCCGGATCATGCTTCCGAACACAGCCTATATATATATATAATATACAATGTAGGAGGAGATGGTGTTATATATGCAGATCTTGTATCTGTTTTTTGAGCTTAATTGTGTTTGTTTACTTACAGTGACAAGTATGAGAAGAAGGTCCAAGTTGAGCTTGAGCTTCCAAGCATTTGGGTCTCTCTCCAAAAACAAAGCCACTAGTACACATTGCAGTGTTCCAATGATGCTATAGAAAGAGACAATCCTCATCACTTGTGGGTATTTCTTCACCGTGTCCGACTGAGATAATTAAGCAGCAAAACTTAATTGATGATCTGTAAAAGCTCTCCACCAAGTGTGATTGGTGAGTAGCTGACCTGGATGATGTTCCATACTGAGATGGAGAATGAGGCACATGCAAGCAATATGCCACCAAGAACCCAATGGCTGATGGATGAGGAGAGAAGTAGCAAGTTGGTGATCAAGTCATGAGAGGAGGAGGAGGATACTGAAGTTTTGTCTATTGCTGGACCTTTGTACATGTTCACAGCAACTGCTCCTATGACTGATACAATGGAACCAACAATGTTGGTCTTAAAGCTGGAGCTTCTCCACCCAACTTTTGTCCTCCTGATCAAATTAATGCAGTTAGACATGATTGACTTATTTCTTATATAATAATATGTTGTTGTAAAGACTAAAGAGAGGGAGAATGTAAGAACCTGAGAATGATGGATAGCAGGAAAGAGTAAGTTGGGATCAAAAGCCCCATTGCACACACCATGTAAGGAGAGCTGCAGCTTAAGCCCACAAATGATAGGTTTTGGGCTATTGTTATCCTACAACAAACACACCAGCCCATAAAGAAATGTGTGTGTGAGAGAGAGGGAGAGAGAGAGAGAGAGAGCACCAACCCAGTTAAGCCAAGGAAGAAGAAGCGCAAGAAGAGAGGAAATGTGAAGATTGATTGCTCCCCAGACCTGCAACATGAAGAAGAAACATCATCATGAGGAGGTTGAGAATTGAGAAGAGTGTGTGTATATATATATATATATATGTATAGAGAGAGAGAGAGAGAGAGAGAGACCTGTCAAAGAAAGCATAAGGAAGGAGGAGGAGAGAGCCAATGGCATTGGTATAAACAATGAAAACAAAGGGACTCATGCCATGAGACATGGCTACTTTGGCCAATATGGTCAACCCTATTGTGCATCCTTCCATCACCACCATCACCGCAAATGGCACCACCACTCCCCACATCGAATCTCCTCCAATTATCTCCATGAGAAGACTCTCTCTCTCTCTCTCTCTCTCTAGACAAGACCCTTTAATTTGGATTGTTCTAATCACATATATATGACTCTGTTCTCTCTATATCTCTCTAGATCGAATACTCTTAATTTTGTCTTGTTACAAGTCCTAATTAGGATAAACTCATCCCTGCAAGTTGTGGAGGTGATGGTATTTAAGGTGGAAGAAGAAAGCTGGCCCATGACCATGACCATGAAATGGGACCAAATTAAGGTGGAGGAGAGAGAAGAGAAACAACCTTTGAAGAGGTTGTGAAGGTACTAGTACTAGGGGATGGAGAAAAAGCTACTCGTCTGTTCTCTGTAATTGCAACTTTACGAACGAGTGACGTGCATCAGATTTGCATAAAATCACATTAGTGTTAGTGACATGATATTCATACTTTCTTGTCTTATTGGCTAAATCTTTGTTTGATTAGTGACTAAGCATATGGTTAGTTAACGTTAACCTTTTGATTTTTCAGTTGAGTTGAGTTTTCGTGGTGCACCTTCACAACGGCCCTACCGCATCACTGGGTTCACCTGGACCAACCAGGTTTGGAATTGGAGGACTAACATTTTTATTTTCTTTTTCTCCAGATTGCATTTCTGGCTCCCACTAATTAACAACCTATATATCATATCCATTTCTCTAAACTCAATACAAAATTAATTCTGATATTTGTATCCTATCCTCATTATGACTTGAGTTCTGTTCATTAGGTCAATGTTATTAGCACTTAAGTAAACAAATTTTGGTTTTTGTTCCGCCTAAAACTATTCCATAACCATCAAATTCAAACCTCTATTTGTATGTCCCATTCAGGGGTAGGATGCAATTTTCAATGGATAATTCTTGATTCAAATTAATTGAGTCTAACACTGTATTAAGGAAAATTAAAGTGTTATTGCTAGTTAAAGGAATTTGTTCCCTTGTTCTAAATTGGAATATAAATTTTATATACAGATTAGTCCTAAACGCACCAAACAAGAAATTTTATTTCTTTAAGCCAACCCCTTATGATAAAAAAAACTATATTATAAAGATAAAAGAGTATTAATAAAACTAAATATAATAACAAGTACCCCATAGAGAGTGTAGAGAGGCAATTCCAATTG
Organism: Erodium trifolium; assembly: GCA_036897425.1. Taxonomy (NCBI): domain Eukaryota; kingdom Viridiplantae; phylum Streptophyta; class Magnoliopsida; order Geraniales; family Geraniaceae; genus Erodium; species Erodium trifolium. The sequence goes on from JAYMTN010000349.1 coordinate 14,612, forward strand.
AAGAATGACAATGAAATAAAAAGAATATGCAACATTAGTTTATTGAGACATTACAGCTGTTTGGGATGTGGAAATGATGAAGTTGAAATGTGAGTATATATAGGAAAGAAAGAGTCCAACTCTGAGGTCTTAACCCAACCTACCGACCAGCAGCATATCATATGTATATAAATTTGCTGAAAGATTCAAGAATCTGGTGGAATCTTGATCCTCCTCAGATTCCGGCATAGCTCAGATGTCGTCGGCAAATCTAGAGACTTTAGTTTCATTGAAACACAGTAAATGGCAATGCCATTGCCAAGGAGTATATGATACTGTCTTAACATCCCAATATTGTAATCGTGCCATCATGTCCATGACACACCAACATGTTTGTGCACATCACATAGTTTTCATGGACTTCTTCCTCTTCCTCCCTCCCTCCACACAATTTTATTCACAAGTATGTCAATTCAAGCCGACTTTAGACGGTTCAGTATCATTTTTCATCAACAAAGAGAAATGTCAATGCATTGACACAAGGAAAGAATACACTAAAAAGAATGTCACACCAGATATGCATTTTTGACTCCAATGGATCGAGTATAGTATAAGCCGCCTCCTCCAGTACAGAGGCGCTGCCTAAGAGAACATGTCCCCTCCAGCACGCAACATTGACCCTTTGCAAGCATGCTTACTGATATCAGCTACCGCTTCCTCAAAATTCCAATTCATCACTATCTTTAGCAAGGGTTTTTAGTCAAACCAAACCTCAACCGGTAAAACCTCATTGTGCAGCATAATATTGTTCACTATTGAGTTGCATCTTATTTGATTACCTGGATCATTGTTGGACTCCAATAAGCATTATGCCGGTCTAAATAGCACAAGTAGGCTGTCAGTATAACCAGAAAATGCCTATCCTTAGGCCATTGCATTCCTTACCATGACAAATAAACATCATCCTGATACGAATGTCAAAACATCACTCTTGAAAATAATAACAAGATGAACTGAATCACCCATTTTATTCATGCGAGTCACTTGTACATCTCTTCAACATCATTTTGCAGAAGAGGTTTCTTTTGGCCAGCTGATTGTAAGCTCCCCACTTCCTTCCTTGGCTTTCCTCCCACATCACATGGTGAAATTAACAACCATTACAGTTGCTTCAAGCAAACTGCATCAAGCTGAAAGTCTACTGGTGATTGATAACAAAATAAAGGAAAGAGAAGGTAGAAAATGAGAATTGCCTATATTAATATACTACAACCTTCCATAGTAAAAGTATTTTGAATAAAGATACACATGGAAAAGGAAACTGCAATAACTATTCCTACAGAAACATAAAAGACCCAGTTATACGGAAATGGCAACTTGGTATTCAGAGAAAATAAAACCATCTTCCAAATTTCAAGCAGCATGGTGAAAAACAGCATGCATACTTTGTTGGACAGAAACAAAAGATGCCATAATTTCTTTAATGTATAATTCGTTTATGGATATTTTCACCCACATAACAAGAAATCCAGAAGCCATGGCACAATCAGCACCAAAAGGAGCAAATCCTCCAATGACAGATTGTCTGTAGAAATAGAAGCTGAGGAGGCGAGTTTTGATGTGAGGATGTCTTGAGAAGGGAGAGGCCCTTGTAGAAAGTGATGAGAAGTTCCCCAATTAAAGAGGATATGATTCCCACAATCCCACGATAACCAACAGTCTCTATAACAATGCCATCTCCAATCAACAGCATAATGGTACACATTGAACTAAGCAGACGGTAACAGCTATGAAAAAGTAAACTCGGAGTGAAAACACATGACCGAGGAAAACCACCTGGGATGAACTAAACTCCAGAAAGATAAGAACTCGAAGTGTCCGTCATAGGGTGTAATTCACACTTTCCCACTATGTTTGCTTAAATGCTCAAGTCCCTAAATTTAATAAAGTGGAGAAATGATCTCAAACAGTTCTGTGTAGGAAGGATTATTTCAACTTGGGCTTTCACAAAAGAAAATAATACTTGCTATAGTTGAGAGTTTTCAATCTGTTGCATTGCATGCTCCTATTCTTGAGGCCTTAAATAGTTTTTCTAATGGCTGTCTTCTAAGTATAAGGCATATTCCATTTGCTAGAAACAGAAAAGACTTTGAACTAGTTGCATTTGAATCACTTGCAACTGTTTCAACATCACAGTGCAACATCACACTAATATACTGGGTTTACAATAGATAAGAAATTAAATCAACCCTAACATTTTTTCGTCAATACCATCTGCAATAGATTGTTAAAACCAAACATTGCAAACATATGCAATCATTAAATGGGTAATGAGTGAGAGAGGAGCAAAACCTGAAACCTATGGCAATGCAAGCATTAAGGTAAGAGCTATACATAATAACCCCATAAATATAATACCCTACAACAGCAAAACACATACCTAGCGGTGAAATTGGACACCCCCTTCAAAAACCCATGATCTAATTTCACAATATTTCTTACCCAAAACTGGAGTAGAAGATGAAGAGCATTCCAGTGGAAATGGCGATTTTGCTTAAACCCACCTGACTCCTGAGCACATCACTCTGTGTCTGTGTTTACGATCATCAGAAAGAAGAGCAATGGAACGACGTCGTAAGACTAAGTGAGGCAATAACTTGAGTCAACAACTCTGACTTGCTCCCTGGAGTTATGAGAGCATGTACAGTGGGAACACCCTTATTGAGTCCCGAGTCCCTGGTTCTTTATGCTGACTGTGCAGAATAGGGGGACGCGGGACGCAGAAAAAGTTGTGTCCCACAGTGGGAGTTCCGGATTGAGTCCC
>JAYMTN010000350.1:0-17412 GCA_036897425.1 Erodium trifolium
GCGAACCTCTCGCGAAGGGGAGGCGGATTATACCCTACAACGAAGGGTTACCAGATCTCAAACCCAGGGACATAACAATTTGGTATCAGAGCCTGTGGAGATGGATGACCAGAGGAGTCTTCGGGAGCAATTCGAGGAGTTCTTGACGGACTATCGGGCTGACAAGTTAACTATGATGAATCAGATTCAACAACTTACCAACTCGTTGCTTCCAGGACGAGTCGAGACCAGCGAAGCAAGTCACCCAAACAACCCGCAGAGGCACGCCGATGAAGGTGTAGAGCAGAGCAATCTGGGAGACCAGGGAGCTGGAAACTTACCCAGGTATACCAGGTTGGATTTTCCAAAGTACAATGGAAATGAAGACCCGTTGGTTTGGGTCAGTCGTTGTGAGCATTACTTCGTGCACCAGCGAACAACAGAGGCAGAAAAAGTATCACTGGCATCATTCCACTTAGAAGGTGATGCTCAACTTTGGTTTCTTAAATTACAAAGAGATCGCCCATTGTTATCCTGGCAGATTTTCAAATATCAATGTCATTTGCGCTTTGGAACACCATCTAGAAGCAACAAGCTAGGAGAGCTTTCAAAGTTGAGACAAACAAGCTCCGTTGAGGCTTATCAAAGGCAATTTGAGAAGTTGGCCACCCAAGTACTGCACCTTACCTCCGAACAAGAAACGGCAATTTTTATTAGCGGACTCAAGGGAGAGTTGGCAACTGATGTCGAGGTCCACCAGCCTGTGGATCTAACTGCTGCCATGAGTCTTGCAAGATTGTTGGAGAAAAGGCACCTGAAAAATGAGTTTCCATCATACCGGAAAGAAGCTGGCAGCAGTTCCAAAATTTCCACCATTAAAAGAATTTCACAAGCTGAGATGGCGGAAAGGCGAGCCAAAGGTCTCTGTTTCAATTGTGATGAACCATATATACGGGGGCACAGGTGTAAAAGGTTATTTTGGCTTGAGGCCGTGGAAGGAGACGAGGAGGAGGTCGGAGACGAGGCTGAACTCGAGATTTCCTTGCATGCCCTTATTGGAACCCGAGGTGCTAGTGCCATGAGGGTGGAAGCATGGATCAATGGACAGCGGTTGATAATTTTGGTGGACTCCGGCTCAACACACAGCTTTGTGGATGAGTCTCTTGGACGGGATCTGAACCTCACAATAGAAAACCGTGATCACTTACGGGTAACAGTGGCTAATGGAGAGAAGCTCCAAAGTCCAGGACTAAGCCGAGGGGTGCCAATCATCATGGGTAATCACACATTCCCTTTTGATTTATTTTTGTTACCCTTGTGCGGTTTTGGTGCTGTGTTAGGAGTGAATTGGTTGAAAACACTCGGACCGATTTCATGGGACTTTACAATCATGGAGATGGGATTTAGTTGGGAAAATCAGCCGGTTACTATCCAAGGCCTCTCGGATGTTCGCCCCAAAGCTCATGTTAATGTCTTGTCCGGTGAAATCGAGAAAGATATTCAGCTGCGCAGGTTGTGTGGGGAGTTTGCTGCCATTTTCCAAAACCCGACTTCGCTACCACCCCACCGGCATTGTGATCACAGGATATGCCTCAAACAGGGAATAGAGCCCGTGGTGGTTCGACCATATCGCTATCCTCATGGTCAGAAGGATGAAATAGAACGGCAATGTCAGGAGATGCTACAACAAGGTGCTATCCGTCCAAGTCGATCCCCATTCTCCTCACCGGTACTCTTAGTCAAAAAAGCTGATGAAACATGGCGATTTTGTGTGGATTATCGCGCATTGAATGAGGGGACCGTGAAAGATAAGTTCCCTATACCGGTGATAGAAGAATTATTGGAAGAGTTGAATGGCTCGAAATTCTTTTCCAAATTGGACCTCCGGTCTGGCTACCATCAGGTTCGAATGCACCAGGAAGATGTCCATAAAACAGCCTTTCGAACTCATCACGGGCATTTCGAATTCATGGTCATGCCATTTGGGTTAACAAATGCACCGTCGACATTTCAAGCACTCATGAATGAGGTATTTCGGAATTATCTTCGCAAGTTCGTTCTTGTTTTCTTTGACGACATTTTGGTTTACAGCCACACATGGGGAGATCATCTCCACCATCTCCGAGTAGTGTTCTCGTTGCTGCAACAAAACTCTCTTTTCCTTAAAGAGCCCAAATGCACGTTTGGCCAAAACAGTGTGTCCTACTTAGGGCATATCATATCAGAAGCAGGAGTACAGACTGACCACAACAAGATCGAAGCTATGATCAATTGGCCGCTGCCGGCAACTCCTCGTGCGCTCCGGGGCTTCCTCGGGCTAACTGGCTACTACCGTCGATTTGTGCCAAATTATGGAGTGATTGTTGCCCCTTTAACGAGTATGTTGCGCAAGAATTCATTTACTTGGAGCGATCAAGCCAAGGCAGCCTTTATGCATCTCAAGACAGCTATGACACAGGCCCCGGTGTTGGCTTTACCGAATTTTGAAATTGCATTTGTGATAGAATGTGATGCATCTGATGCAGGGCTAGGGGCTGTACTTCAACAGGATGGTCGACCAATAGCTTTTTATAGCTGCCCATTTGCAAAAAACCATCTTAAAATGGCAGCTTATGACAAAGAGCTAATGGGTCTTGCAAAGGCAGTCAAACATTGGAGGGCTTATTTATGGGGACGCAAATTCGTGATTCGCACGGACCATCACAGTCTTAAATACCTGTTGGAGCAACGAATATCCACCTCGCCACAACAGCATTGGTTGAGCAAGCTCCTAGGCTTTGATTTCACAGTTGAATACAAGCCTGGAAAAGAAAATCTGGCAGCTGATGCTTTGTCCCGCCGTGATGAGGATGTTGGGAACCTTAGCGCAATTTCGACACCACAGGTTGCCATATATGATCAGATTCGTAAGGAGGTGGAAAACTCAAAGGAACTCCAAGCTCTCAGTGAGAAAATTCAGGCAGGAGACTTGCCAGAATCTTGGGCCATGAAAGAGGGGCTGATCTTATTCCGCAACAGAGTTTATATTTTGGCAACCTCACCCTTAATTCAGGTATTGCTATCTGCTGTCCACTTCCAGCACCATGAGGGATACCAGAAAACACTGTTTCGCTTGACAAGGGATTTTTATTGGGCACACATGAAGGAAGATGTCCAAAATTTTGTCCAAGCTTGTATCACCTGCCAACGTCATAAATCGGAGCATCTTCAACCTGCTGGCCTATTGCAACCACTTCCCATCCCCTTGCAGGTATGGGCTGATATCTCAATGGATTTCATTGACACTTTGCCTAACTCTAGTGGCAAGACAGTGCTATTGGTTGTCGTGGATAGGTTCTCGAAGTACGCTCACTTTATCCCAATGGCACATCCTTATACGGCCATTTCGGTTGCAAGAGTTTTCTTCGACAATATCGTGAAGCTCCACGGCATACCGGAAACCATTGTAAGTGATCGCGATGTTGTCTTCACAAGTCTATTCTGGACTGAGCTTTTTCGGTTATGTGGATCGCAACTCAATTTCAGCTCCGCATATCATCCACAAAGTGACGGACAAACCGAAATCGTCAATCGCACTATTCAAATGTACTTGCGTTGCTTTACAAGTGATCACCCCAAGAAATGGGTCTCTTGGTTGGCTTGGGCAGAGTATTCGTATAACACGAGTTTTCACTCCAGCTTGAAAACCTCTCCTTTTGAGGTTGTGTATGGGAGGAAGCCACCCCGCCTTCTTGATTATTGCCCTGGTGCTGCCCGTGTTGAAGCTGTCGATCATGCGCTTCGTGATAGAGACAAGTATTTGGCCGAACTTCGCACTCGCTTGTTACAAGCTCAAGCAATCATGAAGGCTTCGTACGATAAAAGACATCGCAAGGTTCAGTTTGAGGTGGGCGAAATGGTTTTATTACGACTTCAACCTTTCAGGCAGCAAAGTGTAGCTCCACGAAGCAACAAAAAACTCGCACCAAGGTTCTACGGCCCTTTTGAAATTGAAAGCCAGATTGGGGAGGTCGCATATCGCTTGAAATTGCCAGCAGCAGCCCGCATTCACCCGGTATTTCATGTCTCTTGCCTAAAGAAATTCCATGGGTCCACAGTCCCAATTGAGCCACAGCTACCTCTAGCTCCAAAGGACAAAATACAACCAATTCCAAAGACTATTATTGATTGCCGAACTACAAAAGGGACTAAGGAAATCTTGATTCATTGGGCAAACATGTCTCCAGCAGATTCTTCGTGGGAACTTGTTTCGGATTTTCTGGACAGTTACCCTGACTGGGCATTCGAGGTCGAACGCCGTTTTCAAGGGGAGGGAAATGTTAGGACCTTGGGCACAAACGGTCCAATAACATATAAGCGCTATAATCATGGGAAGTGGAAGAACAAACAGCATCACCAAGGATTAGCATCACCAAGGGTTGACAGCACCAAGGGTTAGCTGTTACAAAATATTAAATAGCTGCACTTACTGTCAATTATGCAGCAACTCTTTATCTTGCTTTCAATAAAGTGTCTTTGCATATTCCATAGGCTGATATGTATATATTTAGCCTCTGGCAGAAGGAATAAACATGAAGAGTTTCTACTAGTTAATTAGTTTAAGGTTTACTACTTGTGTGAGGTGATATTGGCAGGTCAGAATTGGGAGGAAGAAGACCCCCTTCCAGCGAACCTCTCGCGAAGGGGAGGCGGATTATACCCTACAACGAAGGGTTACCAGATCTCAAACCCAGGGACATAACAGAAAGTCTGTGGAGGCATCCTTGTTTTTGCTACACATTCTAAATGGTGTACGTATCCCGATTTCAAAATGACTGGACGCAACAAATTGCTTTTCAGAATATTTCAGTTTGATGTGTCATTCCAATTAGCATCTTCTAATTGCCAGGCTACGCTCTAGAAAGACTAGGAGTTCTTTTAATTTAGCTCATTAAGTTAGTATGTCAAAAGAAAATAGGAACATCTATTTCAGTACACATAATGTATAGAGGAAACAAATGCTGGTTACTTTTTTTTATCAGAACAAATGCTGATTAATTGCTATAAATGAAAACCCAAACCAAAAGGGGTCGTCATGTAAATTCACAACAGTATAAATTAGAAATAAATAACAGCCAAAAATCAGGGCCAAGTATTCATACCACATCAAGAGCCATTTTTAGTCTACGCTTCTCTTCAATTTGACAATGAGGACGATGAAGAATTCGATACAAGCTTCCCCTGGAAAACCAAACTAGTCACACCCCGCACACACTATAAGCAAAGTACATCTAGAATTGCACAATCAAATAGCATATCATGCCAGCCAAATATTGTCTAGAAATTCATCTCTATTAGTGACTAAGTGGAAGGACAAAATTATACCTTGGAAGAAACTCAGTAATGATAGAAAGGTGAGGAGGACGAGTAATAGCACCCATGAAAAGAACAATATTTGGATGACGCAATCTACGCATTATCCGCACCTAACATAGCAGTAGAGAGGAATGAGTTCTAGCCAGTAAGATATATAAGGACATGATACCCTATCACATACACTGCTACAAAGCTCCTAACGTTTACCAAACATAGATAAATTGAAATGCGAAATCGGTATCTTAAATGTTTAGATAAATCACTGCACGCCATTACATTTTTCCAATCACCGTGGAGAGGCATGTATTTGGCAAAAAAATTGTGAACCGTCAATCATATTTTCTACCATTAAGGTGTAAAATGGTGAAAGCATGAAGTGCCACCTCCACTGCAGTTGAAGCTTGCCCCATCTACTAAACTGGTATTACCACCATCTAAGAATTAAGGCCGCATTTGATTGGATAACAGCATTAAATACAAAATGATAGACTATTGCTTACTTCTCTTTTGAACTCAGCCAAAGCAGCTCCAGAAAAATCCTGGTCTAAGAACTTCTTCACAGCAACCTCCTGTAGTTAAACCATATTCCATCAGCAACAAAAATTTCCAGGTTCATATCATTCTACTCTAAACACACAATTAGATATATAAAAATAAACATCCATGTAAGTTCTTCCACAATAAAGCCTTTGCCAAGAAATTAAGAACTTGGCAAAGAATAAACTAGTATATAATAGCTAATAAGATGAAGAGGTTCTATGGCTCATTCCTTTGCTTCTTAGGTTTGGATTTGGAGAAAAAAGAGTAGTTAAACTTGCACTAATCCAAAAGCTTAAGCTATTAGATGTGAGGCCCTACTAGTATATCAAGAGATCATTTCATTGACATTCTTCTGCTGTGGGATAACTTCAACGAGAGTGATATTTAAATTGCGTTTGTATAGAAGAGAAAAGAAATACACGCCGTTTTGATTCATTTACAAAGAGATTTAACTTTTTCGAAGCAGTTGGTTGCATTGCTGTCGTAGAGGAAGGAGAAGAAGATTTCTATGAGGCTGTTGTTGAGAACAAAGAAGAATGTTGCCAGTGATGAGGGAGCTTGAATCGGAAATCATGTAACTGCCCATTATTTAATTAAAACCCTGTAGTTTTAATAACTAATGTACCTACCCTTATGTCTGTTTTCTTATTTCCATTTTCCAATAAATAAGTTCTTTTACATGGTATACTATGCAACCAGATATCAATGCAATTAAATTTGATGACTAAGAGATCAGTACATTTCAGGCAACTGGATAGGGACCTCAGTCCAATCTTTCTAATTGGAAATAACAGGATAAAACATATGATGGATGGACGTAAGACATAGGAAGACAACTCACTGTGCCATTCCAATCTGCTTGGTACACCTCTCCATAAGAACCTATGCACAAGAATATTAATAAAGAAAATAAGAAGCCTGAAGAAAACGGATAAATATTGCAGACTCGAACACCACGAAGAATGACAGTAATAGCAGAGGAAACAAAATGTCAAGGATTCTTCATATCTATCAAGGAAAGTTGCAACTGGTCAACTTTATAAGTGGGGAAAACTTCGAAGTAATTTCATAAGCAAAATAAGACTAAGAGTAATTTTATGGAGGTTTAAAAACTCTAAAATAGTTTGCAAAAACCAAAGAATGCCAATAAGCCGTATGCATTACCTAGTCCAATCCTTTCACCAATCACCAAATCTTCCCAAGGAATTTCACTTTCACTAACATCGACATCATCCAATACCTGATCCATCCTACTTACACCTGTACTTATGCTGGAGCCAACTGACGATGAAGGACTTTCTGGATCCTTTAGTTTCAGATCAGTTCCCATAAACCTATCATGTGTGTATTTCATCTGTTCATGGAAACCAATCTCATTCTGCTGATGTTCTTTACCCATGACTCTGGTGTCATTTTGATGATCTTCCCCGTCCCCCAGATGCTCTTCCTTAAAACTAGTACTAACATTCTTAACAAAAGGCAATCCATTGAAGTGAGGCATACGAGGTGCAGAAACTGAAGTAGTACCAAAAAAGGGATTCATGTTCGCACTATTATTTGTGGGAGGATTCGAATTACTAGATAATTTGAAACCGTCATTACAGACCTTTCCAGTGTTAGAGCTGGTGGAAGCTGATGATGAGGGATTATAAGCATTCGGTTCACGGTTCAATCTCGGGAAGAGACCTTCCATGTAATCATACTCTTTCTTCTGAGGGACTTCATTGCGAGCATACTTGTTTTTCCACATTAATGGCACAGGAGGCCGGCCAGAGACAGGGTTGTTCATGTTTCTCTGAAACTCGTCAACTTTGTTTTCCATTGGTTTACTTTGCGCAAAAAAAATTCCAGTCCCTTTTGTCTGGAATGGATTAAGATCTGCAAAAAGGTTGTTTAAGTCGTCAGTGTCATTGTGACCATACGGAACCACATTGACATTCTTCCTCACACCATCACCAACTGCACACGACCCACGAGTCCCTTTGTATATGGCTGATGAGGGAAGATGATCGAACTGGGTAGAATTAATTCTTTCAGAAGTTCCAGATGAACCAACACCACTGTACACAATTGCACCCATTACTGAAGGCGAGGATTCTTCCCTTTGGGTAGCTGGGTTTCTATGTAAGGGTGAAGTACTCCTAATGGCATAGCTTTGACTTGTCTCCTCACCAAGTGATGGCTTTGGCCTTGAGTAAACAATAACAGGATCATTAGACGTGAGGAGGGAAGGGATCTGGCTTATCTTTGGATTATACGGTTTAAAGGTACTATCTTTTGCACTTAAGATATCAGCTGGTATAAGTGTCCCGGGAGCAGCCATCAGATCAACCAAACACTCCCTGAATAAACAAGGATAAGCATTAGATTAACAATATGGTAAAAAAAAAAAGGCTTGTATTTGCATCATGACAGAATAAAACATTAGATAAATAGCACCGTAAATGTCCGTGCCTCTAAAGAAAAGAAAGGGGACCAAGTGACAAAAGATTCTATTCTCTGTTTAACAAAATACCACGCAGGAACACGCTCAACCTATGCCATTGGTTACAAAGAATCATTAACCAAATGTATACGAGACAAATAAATGAGAAAAGCATCTCATTCATCTTAGATGCACCGAATTTTGCATAAACAATTCATCTCTAAGTTAAATATCCAATCCACTGCACTTCAAATTTATGGTAAAACCCTTGGAAGTATAATTAGAAAAAACATATACTTAGAAATGATCAAGCTGAACGCAGAAAACTCTTCTTTCAGCTTCCATGTATTTTTCAATACCACGTGGAATCTTTTCATTTTTGTTTGTCCTTTTCTTTATTTGCAATTTCTCTCAGTTAGCCTCAAGGGTGAACAAGGTGGCGATCAAGCCTTTACCCACGTCCCCTAATCAATATGTAGGCAAGATTTCTTCCCAGGTCCCCCAGGTACAATACCAAGGGTAAAACATTTGATATTGTTCGAAATTGAGAGGGAAAATGTTGTAAATCTACATGCATTGGTATCTTATTCACAATCCCATATCAGAGCATTAGAACACCAAATCATGTAATATATTTCTATAGGAACTCAAAATGTAGAAATTAGATATACATGGACTAAAAAGTCTTCAAATACAGTTGCAAGAAAAGAAAAGAAATATGATAAGAAAAAAGAAACTTAGCATCATTTTTATGGTGATAGAGTACATGCAAATAGCATAGTTAGTACAGTTAGAACTACTTGATTATTCCTCTTTAAAAAGTGCAACAATGCAATATATAGCCCAAATACACGACCAAGCTACCGTGTTTCAAAAGAAACTCACAACAAAACAGTCAAGCAAGGCTACATATAATTTGCTAGATTCATCATCTAACCTTATGCAGAAAATTTCTATACTAGGAAACCAGCTTTATTGCGCTACCCCACAAAGAATATCCTCAATTGGCAACAAAAAGATCATAATAAAATCATCAATAACAAGCGAAAGATAACCTGTCATCCTCCAGCTTTATCATGTTGACAGCATCATCCTCTACACCAGTGTAATAACTACCTTTTACCAGTCGACATGGTATTCTGACACAATCAGCTAATACCTACAACCAGAAAAGTGAAGACAAATAGAATCATATATGCTAAGTCTCCCAATTTAGAATGTTACAAGCAGGGTAAGACCACCAACCAAGCCAAACATGGAATCCTTATTCAAAAAACATAACAACTATAGCTCAAAACCATAATGCACAAACCATTCAGCAAAAGAATTCAATCTTGCCAAACTATCAATGGATCATATGCATTTTATTGTATCACACGAAAAATGCTTAAATGGAAAATATGAAGCCTCTTTTATTTCAAGTTTAGAAGTTAATGTGAACATTCCCCACACTAAATGTGTGCACAAGTATATACCTCTTTTTTCTTACTTTTATCCAAAATGGTACTTTACACTTCAATAATTATGGCACAAAGAAGTGCAAAATCAGCTTCAGATGCTATTACAAACCTATCATTTCTGAACATCCAAAAAAAAATGGATTGTTGGACAATGCAACAAATGCAGGATAAGCTTGGAAATATAAGTTTTTGGTCTCTTTTGCATAACATAGGTGACAGGTCTTATAAGTAATTGGCAAATTTCCACAAGGTAGAGTACACTTTGATGTATGGTGACCATACTGCATATCAACATTTATACCAAATCACAAATGAAGTGGTATTTAAAAGACGAAATAAAAATTAACTTTACAGTTGGAAACTTGGAGTTTTGTTCCATCTCGTAAATACTTGCAAAATAATAGTTTATTCTTTTGAACTACTTGTAGGAATTTTCTATTTTAGTTAGGAAACAGCCTTGGAGATTACCTTGAGTGACTTCAGGCTACTCCTCCAAACCCTAACATATCAATAGCAAGGTACAAGATGGTATTCACAAAACTAGTTATTTGCTTCAGTTATCATATTATCAATACCATATTAAACTGCAGGCACCATATAAGGCATCCTGCAACAAGCAACCAACAAAGATATCCTACGCATAGTCTAGCATGGACTGGAATTATTCATGTTTAGAAAAACTAATTATTTAAATAATTATAGACCTTAAGCTAGGAAAAGCAGGATGGAAATAAATTGAATTTATAGCCTTAAAAGACGACTTCCACTAGTTTCCTTAATAAAAAGGGAGGGAGGGAGACCGATTATAGTCACTAGCGATAGACAATGGCTGACCTTGAAAAGCAAAGCACGGTGGCGTGACAGACCAATATTTATGGACCCAATGGGTAACAAACTTGTTTGAAGAGATGTCCTCAACTCCGCGCTTCTTTCCAACCATCTTCCAAACATATTATTGGCATCCTTTACAGGCCCACCCATGTGTCCCGTGACAAGTTCAGCAAGCCTCTGTACCAACACATGGATCTGAGTTGAAGAGCTGTCCATTGTAAAACACTGTGCAACCTGAACCAACTCTTCCAGGACAGGATCAATTTTTCTGTTGACCATTATAACTTCAAAGCCTGAACTCCCGAACTTTGTTTCAAGGTCTGTTAGAGATGGCAATTTTCTGTTGATGGAGGACCCCGAAGAGAGCCCATATACATCATAAAACCCATCTACTACTTTCTCCTCATAGTCTAGAACACTGTACTCCTAGAAAATAAAAGAGCACAACACAAAGTAAACAACATAGAATAAGTAAAGTGACAATGTGACATTTTAAATATTGGATAAATGTAGACATACAGAAGAAAAACAAAATCAAGCATTACGATGGAGATAATACAAGGAAAGATATTAACAGAGTTGATAATAACTCCAGATCTATATATTGAACTGCATGAAGTGGGTTTGACACTAATTTGCATTACTGAATAGGAGAAGATAGCTGAACAGCTAAGTTCTCTAAACAGTATATACTAGGAGGGAAAAAACAGACCCATACTGGCCATATAGCCATGGGATATAGTATATTCAGTGAGAGAGCATCGAAAACGAAATTACTACAAACATATGAGAGAAAGAGCAAACTTGGCATAACTAATATCTTTAAAAAAATGCCAGGGATAAAAATGAAGGATGAAATGTTTCTGAGCTGATACATTTTACCTTTTAGGAAGGATACTTTTTGCCCAAAGCTTAGTGAAAGCATTTACCAAAGCAATAAAGACTCAAAGAGTAATTTAAGTTCCTACTTGTTAACCATATCAATGTCATTTTACTTCATGACCTAGACTTTCCCTTAAACAATTCTTTGTACGTCATTCACATAAAACGCAATTAGTTCAAGACTGGCAAATCGACCAATTAAATGAACTGTATCTAGTTTAATTGAGAAGAAACTAAGTAAATCATTCAATAATAAACATAATTGAACATCAAGTTAGACATAACACTAACAAGACACGTAAAATACAGCCAGATGTGTGTAGTTTCATAACATTTTACTACATGATGGAGCATTCAACCCAAAAAAAAAGTCCATAACTAAAATTGGGCATTTTAGCTGAACTGACAGTAGTTTGTTCAGATAGGTTTCGAGATTCAACAACAGACAAATGCTACCGATATTAACTAACCCTTCATTTCAGCAGCTATCAAATTCTCCATTGGAGTCATGTATACATTGACTTGAAAAATAGTTAGAAATCTCGAACTCACCCAGTACTGCCTCGAGAGCGTCTCTGCCAGAGCCTCGTCCTTATCCCTTCCCGAGTCAACCCGATTACTTCCCAAACTCAGCAACGTCGCCGCACGGATCTGATCCTTCTCCGGATCATCCCGGAAGTCCGAATTGGAGGCACTGATCGCAAGGGCCAGCTGCACCTGGAACTCCTCCTCAGACGATATATAGTCCGACCGACTAACCGACACCGGCGGAGGGGGAGCGCTAGCGCCACCCGCGGTAACAGCAGCTGCAGACGGGGGAGCTGAAGTGGGGCTGGCCGGAGAGTTCCCGGAGCTCTGAGCAGGAGCAATCCTCTGATCGGACGGGGGCGCCGAAGGCGCCCCCTGCACAGGCGCCGGAGTTTCGTTGGATCGGTTCGGCTCGTGGTTGCTCCCTTTGTGAAGCTTCTTGAAAATGTTCTTCATCTCTTACCCTCCTCCGCTATCTTCCCCGAAATCGAACTCTAATTACTCGGAGAATCGAATTTTCCCTCACTTTCTCGCCCGATTTTCCGTCACTTTCTCGCCCGATTTTCGTCTTTTCCCCTCTTCGTCTCCGTCTCGAGGGTCAGAGGAAAGTGCTGGGCTGTGTCATGACTGGGAGGGAAAACTTAACGGAGTGGTATTATCTGCGCCGCCGTGACAACAAGGGTGTGCGATTTCACCCAGAATTACCGAATTGCCACGGACGGACTCGTTCTCTCTTTCCTTATGCTAGGCTGACGGGACACAAAGTGAAGGACCAATCATACGGAGACGCGTCGGTGCCCGGTACGGGGTGTGGATTTGGTACGTGGGGGTGAGCGTCACACACTGACATTGATTTTCACAAGATTAAGAAACCCAAACCACTCTTTAATTAACGAGGACCGCATTCTCTCCCCTATGATGAAAATAATGACATTTATTTTAGGGATATTAATGGCGATTAAATGTACTGTGCATCTGGATAATTGTATGGGATTATTTTAATTATTTATTTTTAACAAGTTTTCATCCCATCATGGTAAGAAATGTTTTGTTAACATTATTGAATGACGAAAATGTCCTTGTCTTTTTTACACGTTCCACGGATCGGTTGGGATTTCACTGTTTTGCATGATTATATCTTCCCCTAGGAACCACTAGGATATACTTACTGTTGTGTCTTTGGTCGACATATGGGTAGATGTTAATAGCTTTCAGTGACACGAGTACGACCTCATATTCTTCTTTTTGACAAAAAAAAAAATTCATTCAGTGTTCATATTATTAGGTCATTGGCAAAAGTTACCGTAACAAAAAGGGAGACGCATAATTTAGGACAAGCCCGAGGCGTTGACCCTATAACAAAGATATCATATTATTTCAAGGGGGAAATTCGGGGATCTATCCATATTCTTATGAGGTGACACAATTATCATATTTTACAGCTCGACTCATGCTGACCGGTCTTGCCTAATATGCATCTTGGTCCCTTGGTGGGGACCGCGGGAAGAGGAAAGGAGTACTCACGTAACCAAGGAGTTGTCGAAAAAAAGGATGAGTGGGATCAGGTTATGCCATATCCCATTGGGACGGGTGTGTCTCCTCACCAGCACCCAGTTATCCCTCGGTATGATCATTGGATTTGGCGATGCTGATTCGTAGACGTCGCGATGTCCCCATTGGTATGTTCCACTACTTCAAGCGGTGGGAGGGTGTCCACTGCCTGCTTCTTCTTGTGTGGGATGAGCGCAACAGAAACCTGCTCTGGGGCGGGGCTTGAACTTCCCCCGTTTCAACATCTCCAACCCCTGAGAGGCCTGCAAGTTCCTTGACGAGAAATGAAACGCGTCAGGAGCTAGGGTAGAGTCTGTCAGTTCCCAACCTGGGTTAGTCAGGAGATCATATATTATTCTCCCCTGGGGGCAGTCGACATCCCAACATACCCACGGAAGAAGCAGAAGGTTGGGAGGCTATCGTATTGCAGGCGAGCCCAGACATGGTAATATTGTATCGGGTTCGAAAAAAAGGACTATGGACGTGGATGTTCTTTCTAAGGAGGTCGTCTCATTCACATTCCCGTATGAGGCGACATTGTATCGGGTCCGAAACAAAGGACCATGGACGTTTAGCGGGTCCTCCTGATTTTGGTTCCCCTCATCCATTGCATGCAACCGGACTCTATCCAATTTCGGTTTATGGAAATCGGAGTGAGGGCGTACAACGTACCAGGGATGTCCAGAACGCTCCATCATGTCCCTACTGGCCAACTCTTTGGTTACCGAGGTGGTTGTTGCTTCAACACCCACCCCTCGGCGTTTTGAAGACTTTTTGTGGTTCTGGGTTAGCTTGGATGTGGACAAACCGCTCCGACGAAGGATTCCCCTCTTGTTTCCGGGTCACCATGAATCTACCACGATCAGCTTGCAATACGAAAGGCTCTAGAGATTCGGTGGCCGTTATGGATGCCTTACTCATCGCATCTAGGCTTGCCAGGCTCGTATCCCAAGATTGAGAAGAGAGGGGGTTCAGTTTGATGACTCTCTCCGAGTTTAGATGGGGGTTGACACGAATCGGCTGCTCTAGACAGAGTGGAGGAACCTAAGACATGTAAGGTGCCTCCGGTGGAAGATTTGTTGACGTCCCTCACACTAGGACCCGAGGGGTCCGAGAGGGCCCGAGGCATGCAACTCCCTCCCCCTTTAAGTTTTCATGCTTTACATGGCGCTGAGGGGTAGACACCGAAGACTGGTGACTTGGCTAAGGAGGGTTTCGAGGAAACACCTCCATTTTCTAGTGGACCCATCCAGGATCTTCAAGAGGGACGAGCGAGATTGCGAAGACCCATGACCTGGCTAACATGAGTCAGATCGTAGGACGACCGAGAGGCATTGAGAAGGGATCTTAGCTATATTAGCGGGATGCCTACACAATCACTGCCACCTTCTCTAGAGAGCTCCTAGCTGGAGACTGAGACCCCCCGGTCGGAAAGTGGATGGAACCTCGGGAGCACGGGAGAGGTTTAGGTCCCAAACGCCTGAAAATGCTCAAGACCAAAGGGCGGAGCAGGACGGTCCAGGTTTACAACCGTATGAGCCGACTGAAACGGGCCTTAGAGCTATCGGGGCCCCGACTACAAAGTATCGGTGAAGCTAAAAACGGGTTTTAGAGGTAGGAGCCATGAGTCACCAAAGAGCTCGAGGAGTAGAAGGCTGGTGGTCTACCCCCACGACTCGGGACCGGCTCTACTTGCTGTGACTTGGGGGAGCGTGCCTACACCAGGGAGTTTCTGCTGTTTATTTCTTTCTAGTTTGTTGCACATTATTTTCGTTATTTCCAGTACTTTATTTTACCAGTTCAAGGTAGGACATATGAATTTTTATCTTTGTCTAATAAAATGGAAATTAGACTACTCCAACGGATTCAAGACCGTCGGATCACCTACGGCCTACGGGAGTCCTAGTTTTATTTTGGTTCTCAACGCTTACGATCTTATTTATATGTTTTAATTGACATTGTTAATGCAAATCCTCGTCATCCGTTTCAAAAGAAAAAAAAAAGTATAGTCAGAGAAGCAAGTGCTGGATTAATCAACGAAGAGGATTGACTTTGAAAAATCACTACCAGCATCCAGACCATTGATTCTTACCCGCATAAACCCTTCTAAAGACCTACTAAACCTTGCTTCTTCCCCTTCTCAATTTTTATTGTTGTGCTAGAAACCCTAGCAAAAGACATAATCATCAACAGACCTCTGGGCTCGGTCGCTACTCTCCGCTCCCGTCAGTTGTTATACTCCTTGTTCGTCTCCCACTGTTTCGATTTGCTTACTTTGATCGTGCTCTGTATTTAATAGTATCATTGACATTGTTCTGTAATTGCATGCTTGTCTTGTGGGGTTGTTGTTTCGAAGCTGCATTTTCACTGCAATAATAATATCATCTAGACCCTTTTTACTTGAAGATTAAAAATGCGGCCTTTATATTGGTTGTAGGTGTAATCGACAGGTTGAAGAATGCTTGTGCTGTTTGAGACTCCAGCGGGCTTTGCCCTGTTCAAAGTGTTGGATGAAGGGAAGCTCTCCAAAGTTGAGGTATCGTTGGGTTCATGCTCTTGTTTGTCTGTTTGCTTTCCGGGGAAAAAAATTGCAGTGAAAAAGAGAGCTGTATTGTTTGGCCGTTGAATGTTTGATGAAAGCATAGCCTTTTACTTTCTCTAATGTATCAAGCGGAACCATTTTTTTATGTCAATGGTACCCTTCTTCAAATTCTGCCTGTGGTTTTTTTCGTTCTTCTTCTCACTTTATATATTCGTACCATTTGCTTATCTGCAGGATCTGTCGAAGGAGTTTGCTAATCCAGAATCAGCTAGACAGGTATCTCTTGACTGACTAGCTAATTAAGGATTAATGATGGTTTATCTTTTCTTGTTTTATGGAATTTTTATCACACTACTGACGTGTGTAGAATGCTGAATGATATTGCTTGCCATTTCTTTTGATAATTAGCTGTATTATTACCCATATTTTCATATATTATCTGGAAAATAATTTGAAACATGTATCTAAGACTTTTGTGACCAACATTAGGTTGTCAAGCTGAAAGGTTTTTGCAAGTTTGATAATACATCTGATGCCTTGCAAGCAACAACCCTCTTGATTGACAGCAAACCCAGCAAGGGTCTGCGGAAGTTCTTGCGTGCTCACTGTGATGGTGAGTCATTGGCCGTGTATGACTCGAAACTTGGGAATGCGATCAAGGACAAACTGGTTAGTGAACACTCCAAATGCATTTGAATTCTTAAATCATGGTTAGGAATTCGGTATGTTTAACTTTTATTCTATTGCAGAAAATTGATTGTGTTCACAACAACAATGTCATGGAGTTGATGAGGGGTATAAGAAGTCAGCTGACCGAACTCATTTCTGGATTGGGTGTTCAAGATTTGGCTCCAATGAGCTTGGGTTTATCTCACAGCCTTTCTAGATATAAACTGAAGTTCAGTGCTGATAAGGTTTGATACCTTTCTACGTTTTATTTTCCTTTCTTGTCTTTTCCTCTTATGTCATTAGATTTCAATGTTAGTATTGGGGAAGGTTTTGCTTTCACATTACTTATGGGTGGGATGTGACTACTTCATTGAGATAGGTTCACAAACTGCTCTCAATGTTGGATATTTTATTTAGTTAGGGGCAAAAGGTGAAAGATTTGCCTTGTTACCGTCATATATGATATATCAAACTTGGTCATTTTATAGTTGGGTGTACTGTGGAAAGATATTCTGACATTAATCAGACCTACCCATTAATTTTGGGATAATGGCAAAAAAGTACCCTGTGGCATGTATTATTGAATTCTTGCAGGTTGGTACCTTATAGTCAAATCATTGCGGGTTGTGGCCTGGCCTTGAACTTTTATT
>JAYMTN010000351.1:0-17406 GCA_036897425.1 Erodium trifolium
GTGTGGCTATCAAGATAATTGACAAAGAGAAGGTTTTCAAGGTCGGGATGATGGAACAAATCAAGCGAGAGATCTCAGTGATGAGACTGGTTAAGCATCCGAATGTGGTGGAGCTCTATGAGGTAATGGCCACCAAAACCAAGATTTACTTTGTCATTGAGTATGTGAAAGGTGGTGAGCTCTTCAACAAGATAGCCAAAGGGAAGGTAAAGGAGAGTCTTGCAAGGAAGTATTGTCAGCAGCTGATCAGTGCTGTTGATTACTGCCATAGCAGAGGTGTTTGTCACAGAGATCTTAAACTAGAGAACCTGTTGTTAGATGAGAATGGGAATTTGAAGGTTTCGGATTTTGGGTTGAGTGCTCTTGCTGAATCTAAACATCAAGACGGGCTGCTTCATACAACTTGTGGTACTCCGGCTTATGTTGCTCCAGAAGTGATTAACAGAAGAGGCTATGACGGGGCTAAAGCTGATATTTGGTCTTGTGGAGTGATCTTGTTTGTTCTATTGGCAGGTTATCTTCCCTTCCATGATTCGAATCTCATGGAGATGTATAGAAAGATTGGAAAAGGAGAGTACAAGTTTCCTAGTTGGTTCTCACAGGATGTGCGGAGATTGCTGTCAAAGATCTTGGATCCAAACCCGAACACAAGGATTTCCATGGCTAAAATAATGGAAAAATCTTGGTTTCGGAAAGGGTTGGTTCAGAAACCTACAACTGTTGAAACAGAAGTGAAAGATTCAACCCCTTTGAATGTCGATGAAGTCTTCGGCCCAAATGAGAATAGTTCTACTTCCACAGAACCAAAGCAAGAGCTGAAAAAACCTTGTAACTTGAATGCTTTTGACATCATTTCATTTTCCACCGGCTTTGACTTGTCCGGTCTGTTTGAAGGGGTCGGGCAAAGGAAAGAAGTGAGGTTCACATCCAACAACACTTCCTCAACCATCATCTCGAAGCTTGAAGACATTGCAAAGAATCTTAGGTTGAAAGTGAAGAAGAAAGACGGAGGGTTAATGAAAATGGAAGGGTCGAAGGAAGGAAGAAAAGGGGTGTTGGGCATAGATGCTGAGATCTTTGAGATCACCCCATGTTTTCACTTGGTGGAGGTGAAGAAATCAAGTGGAGACTCCTTGGAGTACCAGGATGTACTGAAACGAGACATAAGGCCAGCTCTCAAGGACATAGTTTGGACATGGCAAGGTGAAGAGCAACAGCAACAAGCGCTACCGAGACCTGATCTGGAGGTACTTCCTTTAGAGGTTGTCTCTTCTTGAGTAGTAAGTAACCTAAATTAGCCTTTGATCGTCTATTCCTTCGAACTAAGTGTATGTAATTTCGTAATCTAGCTGTTTTGTGCACTCATGGTAGTTTCTCTTTGTGCTTTTCCTTTCAACTTATTGTTCTTCAGTAATAAATTTAAATTCAGCTTACGACAAGTTCTTATAAGTTATGATGAATTGCATTCACATGGATGATTTTTAGAATAACAAATATCGAATCCTCAAGAATGGTTTTGCCCAAGTAGGAAACACTATTCTTTGTAAATGGGGAAATGAGATGTTAGGTATAAAAGAAGAGTTGACCTTCACCTACTAGACTAGTGTTTTGGTTTAGGTGTGATGCCCAATTTGATGTTTAGAAGTTTCCTTATCATATTCCTTCTTGGTGGGGCCCATGACGGATATAATATAGCAAGTAAAAGGTAGGATTTAGGAGTTTGATAGATTGTTAGGTGTTCACATGTGAGTTTAGAGTCTTATGTTGGACGGTTAGGGAGTAAAAAATAATTGATGTACATTTTAAACTCGTGGTGTACTAGGTTAGTATTTTGGGTCAAATGTGATGTCCAACTTGGATATCACGACCAGCTTTCTTATGATGCTCCCCGGTAATGTCCCATTCTACCCAACAGTTGTGTCGAAACCTGGTTCTGCAGGCTTTGTTTGTAAGCGGGCTAGGGTAATCTCTTACGACGGTGGGTAACATCGGAAAAGTGACCTAGGGTAATCTCTTACGACGGTAGGGTGACCGCACTCTCTCATGGTGGTGGTGGGCCTAAATAGAATTAATGTAGAAGCTTAGGATTAGGATTAGGCGTATAAGCAAGCCAATGAGATTAAATGAGACGGTTAGGTATTCACATGGGAACTTAGAAGTCAAGTTTTATTCTTCAAACTGGAGAGGTTGATTGATACACGACACATTAATCAATCTTTTGCTGAGCAAGTTACTTGCTCAACAAGTTTCCTATTGCTCTAGATTTCCTATTATTATTTGTTTCCTAGTGTCCTAAGATTCCTATTTTTAGTTAATTCAAGCCTTATTTATAAACCCTTGATTTAGGTTTGTGAGATCAGTATCATATTATTTGATTTGATTTTCTTTTTCTCCCTAAATTTAGGGTTCATCATCGCTCTAGTCCTAGGTCTGATCCAAAACCCGAAAACTAGGATTTCTCTGGTTATAATCATGGGTAACTCTAGGTTCCGGGATGAGACAAATGGATCTTCCACAGAGCCAAAGCAAGAGCTAGCAAAACCGTGTACCTTGAACGTTTTTGAAATCATCTCGATGTCTACTTCCTTTAACTTGTCTCCTCTGTTTAGAGGGGTTGGGCAAGCGAAAGAAGCGAGGTTCACATCCAAAAACAATGCTTCAACCATCATCTCGAAGCTTGAAAACGTTGCCAAGAGTCTAGGATTGGAGGTGAAGAAGAAAGACGGAGGGTTTATGAAAATGGAAGGATTGAAGGAAGGCCGAAAAGAGGTATTGGGAATCGAGGCTGAGATCTTTGAGATTGCTCCATGTTGGCACTTGGTGGAGATGAAGAAATCAAGTGGAGACTCGTTGGAGTATCAGAAAATACTGAAACGAGACATGAAGCCAGCTCTTGTGGACATTGTTTGGAGATGGCAAGGAGAATAACAACAACAAACGCCATTGTCCAACACATAGCACCAACGTGTAGACTTAATTTAGCGAGGTCAGGTCTTCCCTGTTCTGGTACATAAGTCTGACAAGTTTCTTGGTTTTTGCCGGTCTTTGGCTTGGGTTTTGTTTCTCGTCTGTTGTTTAACAGATTTTTCCTCCATGACTCTTCTAGGAAGTGGAGAGCTTCATAAAACTCCGCAGATAAAAATAATGGATAATTTCGTAATTTTAAAATTATGCAGTCTATTTATTTTAAAGGATTTCAACTAGCGATGCAATTAAGAAAAAGTGCATGGTAACAATGTGCGACAAAATGGAAATGACAACAACAACATCCAACCAAATTAAATGCACAATATATGCAGTTGCCATTATCCAAATCTTTTATTTACAATAAGATACAACAATTAGGGTTATGTTATTTCAGAGAAGCAGATTCATATGGCATACATTTTCTTCTCCTTTTATGAAGTAAATGTATGCCATATACTTTGACTTTCATATTACAAAAAGATGTTCACACATATAGTTCTAATCTTCTTACCTCAAAGGTATAAAGGTAAATGATGAATTTTATACACCAATTACCTCTCATATTTGAGTCGTCTTAAAATTGAGAACTTTCAAAGCTTATAACAATTATATTCAAATTCTACCTGATCACTTTCAAGATAATATTCTTCCGACCTCATCCTTTCCCATTGTGATAGATCGTATTGACAACTTTTTCCATTTAATCGCTAGTGAAATGTACCTTCCTTCCTTGTCATGTCCACCCTCTTGTGTTACAACTTTTTGTTGGTTTCCTCCCGTTTCCAAATTCAAAATAATGTACTCATGAACTTGACATTCAGAATGGACAAACTGATCATTTTGATATCTCTTAATTTAAGAACAAGTGTATATATACATTGTGATCATGAAAAATACCATAGAGATATAATTAAGTCATGTTATGGGTGCACCTCATGTCATGACTTGTACATGCACGTGAAAGCCTGTGAATTCTTGTGGGAAACATTATGTATCGCCCGAGCACATGCCTTAATAGATTATATGAGTTTTTTTTTTAACCATGTATTTTCTACTGAGATGTTTATGCATCAAAATTGAAATGTTGTTATCAAGTCTATGGTAAAATCTGGTATTGTAGACCTATTTCCTCTTTGATAGCTACTTGCTAGTTTGTTCGGGTTATTTGACCTGTAATTGAGCCCCAGTTTATCGGGTGTTTCTGGAGTGAGGTCGTGCCCATACTCTAGTGTGTTAATGAGAGTGTTTTGCTGTAATTGAGCCCCAGTTTATCGGGTGTTTCTGGTTTGAGGTCGTGTTAATGAGAGTGTTTTGCTCTGGCCCTTGCCCTTGCCCTCTCCTATAGGATTAGAGCTTTAATAATACATTGCCGTTTCAAAAAAAAAAAAGTATGATAAAAATCTGACCATCATTTTCTATAAATTGACATGCTAGTGTGATGCTTAGCAATCTTCTTCTTCCCCCAAAGTCACGTTACCTCCACAATGTAAAATTCAACTGCTATCATCGGCATGGAGAAATTACCTTAAGTTAGGAGAAATTGAGGTCGAGACTAATTAGTGTCCAGTTTTGATGGTTCAGTTCAAATACAAATAACTCTTTAAAATATAACTTTTTTAAAATACAAATACAGGATAATTTGTATACACTATATAATAATTACAATTAAAAAAAATCCATATTAATATTAAAGGTTGCTGGAGAAGAATCACAAGATTGCCATTAACAATTACTTTAAAATATAAACTCTTACCAGATACTATCTATCCTTCAAAAGCAAGGCAATAAAAAGCTCCTCGCCAAAAATTAGGGGAATTTTGAAAACATTCTATTTTTCAATCCATTCAAAAAAATACTAGCCGTTTGGACTCTTTGGAACTTCCTGAGCAACTATATATCTTCATAATCAACCAGCAAGATCCTCCAAATCTCAATTAGATTTGGATTCCACAAAATCACAATACAATAGATTCTCAAGAATATATGTTAGATAGAAATCAAATCATCATGATCTCGGGTCGATGTGCAGCCTGTAAGTTTCTAAGACGAAGATGTCCTGCAGATTGTCTGTTCTCTCCCTATTTTCCTTCTAATGATCCTCAAAGATTTGAGTCTGTCCATAAGATTTATGGTGCCAGCAATGTTTCCAAGATGATTCAGGTGCTTCCCCTTTTCTTACATATAGTCTTTTTTCCGTATCAAATGAATAAAAAAAGGGGAAATGTTTTTTTTTTGAACAGGAAAAAAAAGGGGGAAATGTTAAAAACACCCCATCTACGACTTTTGATTTGCAAAAACCCACTCCATGTGTTGTCATATCAGAAACAGAAACACATTGTCACTTTTCTCATAAATACAAAGAGCGACTGACCTGTTAGTTTACTAACGATTCAGTTAATTTAGGTCACGTTTTTTTTCACATATGTGATATGAGAGTACCTCAACAGTGTGTTGTTGTAATTAAAAGGTCGTAGAGGGTGTGTTATTAATATTACCCTTAAAAGAACATTTGAAATTAATTAACACAAAATATTATTATTAGAAATTGAAGGACTTGGAAGTTCCAGAACATCTAAGAGGAGAAGCAGTGGGTACACTGTATTGGGAGGCACAGTGTAGGAGTGAAGACCCAGTTTATGGGTGTGTTGGTTTCATCTATCAGCTCCATCAACACATACAATCTGTACAAATGGAGCTTGCCAGGACTAAAGCTCAAATTGTCTTTCTCTCCAACTACAATCGCACCGTTAACGCTAATCATCATCATCGTCATCATCATACTACTACTACTAATACTAATCAACAAGAGCAAGAACAGCAGCTGCAGTTTCAACAAATCCGTTCTACTCCTGGTTCTAATTGGTTTATCTGATTGTCGATAATTGCAGTTATTTTGTTTGTGTATTTACATTCTTAATCCAATGATCAACAAATTTTAGGGGTAATGGCTGAGATATACAATGTACTTTAAACTATTTGCAGATTGTTATTGTTATCTTAATTTTGTAGTAGGTTGTTACCCTTCACTTTATTTAGTTGCACACCGTTAGTTAAAATCTATTAAAACTAACAAAAAAACAAAGTACAAGGAAACAACCTACTACCCTTCTTCCTCAATACCCCCAAGATCTGTGTGGGGGTAGTATAGTCTTTTCCTCGTATTTTAACTCCGTTATAGACGGTGGCGCAAATGAAAGAAAGTTTAGGCTAACATCCTGCAAATAATTGATCCCTAAATTTTAAGTCTTCTACCTATTCAAACTATTTGGCATTTGCATTGTTTTGGTCCTGGTAATGAACTACCGGCATAAACCTACATGTTATTTTTATAAGCACCAACACTAGATGTGGGGAATAGAACTAACGAACTCATACTTATCAAACCTAAATGTTACCTGAAGCAAAGCTGGATCGATCATGCATGAGAAGGCAGATACGATGCAGCAGGAATTCTTAACCCGAGATATATTGCTATTGGCTCTTTTTTCTCATAATTTTTTTTTTCAATTGTCATTTCATTGTAATCAAATCACCAAAGTGACTGTACATCTGTAGCAGGAAACAAACCACCAATATGGGGCCTAGCGACCGAGGACTTGCCAGGACCTTGTTCTGAACCTGGAATATCCCACTCTTTTCTGCATAAAGTACATAGTACAACATAAATCAGATTGTCCTCCTTTGATCACTTGAAAACAGTAGGCTTCAGATCAATAAACCAAGCAATCGTTTGACATGGGCAGTGACTTAACCAGAAAGGTATGCTCAGATACAGAATAGAAGAAAGTTCAGGGAGACACAAGCAAATCAGTGGGTTCCGGAGGTATTTGTGGTTTTCCAATAGTCTGAACTTAAGAAAGCTTTAAAGAATCAAATGAAAACAAAAGCATTATATATTGTTTCAAATGATTTTAGGACAAACAAAAGGATCTTTGAAACCTTTTTCCCTTTAATAATTCTATAATTGGACGATGGACTCTTTTTTGGCTGCATTGAAATATATTTAGATACCATTAGATTTTAGGTAGCAATTTTGATTTTCATAATGTACTTTATGTTGTATCCAAACTTGCATATAATTGCAGCAGTTTGTGCAGATCATCATGATAAAAGAAATGGGACAGTGTATGCACATTACTGCAATAAATTTTTAACATATATAGTAGAGAAAGATGAAATAAATATCACCATAAGTTCGATTAACAGTGTTGCTTCTTCAGTGTATTTTTCCTTCAGAATTATTAGAATCTAACTAATATGCATCAATTGACTGGCTACCCTTTAGATGAAGGAATTCAAAACGCATTCGAGATCAGAAGCCAAGTACTAACAAAAGAGAGTTTGAGAATATCTACCCATAAGATTTTAAGTTCACTTACAATTATGAGGGCGCACGGCAAATAAGGATTATAATCACCAATGAGAACTCAAATTCAGCACATCTAATCAGCCAAGTTAGAAAATCAAAGGTGAAGTGTAAACACAATAAAGAATGTTGAGCCCATTACTATTCGAAGTATCTCATATACGTCAAGGACAACATAAATAAGCTAAAGAAATTTGAAGATTACTTCAAGCACATTTCTGTAGATCCTATTTCCTAGTCACTTTCACATTTGTTGTCGTTCAAAGCCTTGCACTCATTTTTATATACTGACCTGACCCACTGAAAGAAGGTACTATGCCTTGCTGGCACAAACATTCCTAAGTTCATAGTTCCATAGATTACGAAAAAACAGGAAGACATATTTCCACTCAGGCTCTAGGTTGCTTTTTCAGAAAGAAGTTAAACCTAACTCTAGAGATTTTACTTGTTTCACATTATTTACATGGCACACATCTGAAGTTTAAAATAGCATTTTAATAGAGCCAGAGGTCGAAAGTATAATGCACTTACTTGGACCAACAGCTATCTTGTGGCGCTTCAAAAGGATGGTTAGTTGCGGATCTGCTAGGAGTTCCATAAATCATTTCATTCTGTGTCGTTTGCTTTGGTGGGTTAATAGAAACATCATTTTCACTGCTTGACAGCGGTGGGAAGAAAGCATTCTGCAACCAAGGATCATGACGACTTGAGCTGGTAATAGAGCTGAATGTCCCACTACTTTGGGCATTTCCCAGGAACACATTCTGAGAAGAATGAGTGCCAGGAAGTACTTGATCTTCATTTGCAAACAGTGATGTCACATTTTTTAGAGATGGAGAATGCACAAAGTCTTCCTTGCTTGATTTATCCCCTCCTGAGGGTAAAAGCCAGCTCACTGGGCCACCCACCAATCCTAGACTGTCATGACCAAGAGGAGAAGAGCTCCACATCTGCCATGTTCCTTTATCACTTGCCATGACATCTTCTGCAGGAAACCCGTTCATGTCCTGGTCCTTGGAAGTGTTTGGGAACTGATTAGAAGTACTATACTTTTCATCTGCAACCCGTAATCGTGATATTGGAGACTTAATTGGAGATGGCCGATTGACTCCTGTTGAAGCAGACAGATGACTTAAAGCACGAAGCCTTTCCAATCTCATATCAGTTGCAAAGCCAGTCCCAAGGTCCAGCTGGAAATTATCAAGTGACTCTGAAACAGGTCCAAGTAAAGATGTAGGATCAGGAACATAACATGGATCCTCAAAAAGCTCTGTTTCCTCTGGCCAGTCTCGGGGCCGCTGTCCCATGCAAGTGAAGATAGGTTCAATAGGAGGAGAAAACCCTGAACTACTACTTCCATTTGGGTAATTGGGCAAAGTAAATGGTGAAGGAAGCCCAAAACTGACTGGATTATCGAAAGATTGTACTGAAGATGGCTGGCCAGCCAGTGGTGGGCTTTGAACTTCTGCCGGTGATTTCGCATTTGGTTGACTTATGACATTTGCACTGGTAGATGGGGGAATAGGTGACGAACGAGTAAATAGTTGTTGCCATGATTTTTTAGGTTCTGTCCTCTGATGTGGTTCCAGCAATACCTGGAATGAATCTAAACATTGTTAGAATTATTTCTATTTTTTCAAGCACTGTTATGATAACCAGACAACACCATCAAGTGACTACAGAACTTGACTACCATAGCAGAAAGAAATTTAGTTTTTTTTTAAGGTAACCACCATATGTAACGATTTAGAAAGAAGATTGGACCAATTGGGATAGAGCAAATTATTCACAGCATAGTGTTGGTGATAATGGTTGAAAAGACAAACTTCCACTGAAAAATGTCACTCCATCAATGTAGCTGATTTGAATGCTCAAACGATGCCAACGGGAAGCGTACAAGTCTCTGATGTATACTATATTTTTCTAACAGCTAGAAAGGTTAACTTATCCAGCCACTCTTTATCGAGCAGTTGGTGAAAATACTTAATCATGCTAAAGACAAACATGAAATGGAAACATTTGATAAAAAAAATACTTACAGGACGATTTATGCACTTGTCATCTCCACTAATATTTGACTTCACAGGTAAACGTTCAGGTGGATACAAATCTTTCTTATGAACAGCAGTGTGGTTATCTACTGAAGAATTTGACTTGTTTTCTTTCACGGCTGTAGCAGGCACATTAGCTACCTTTCCAAAGAAACTACTTCCACTAAATGCTTTAGAAGATGACAACAATGTACCCTTCATACGATCCAGGTATCTACTTCCAGCACTTCCCCGGCTAAAATTGGTAGATATATTCTTAGTTCCATGTCCCATTCCAATGCCCTGGCCCTGTAAACTTTCTGTTCCAGATTTCTGGTGTTCCCGTTTATCATTCTCACTCTTGTCAGAATCTCGCTTACCAGCTTTTCTTTCAACTTCTTCAGCATCACAGTTGTTTTTACTAGAGCCCCTGTCTTTCTCTCTCCTCCCTTCCTGGCGCTTCTTTTCTGCTTCCTTTTTACTATCCTTCTCCCTGACATGCAGAGATCGTTTGCTATAAAGTTTTTCAACCTCCATTTTTTCATCCCTTAGTCTCCTACGCTCCTCTACCAGCCTCGCAACTTCCTCTCTCTGCTTCCTCTCTTCCTCCTCCAAAAGTTCCCTCTCTAACCTGGCTTGCCTCTTCTCTTCAGCTTTTCGTCGAGCTTTTTCAGTTCTACTCGCTGGATCGTTGGCCCCATTCTCACCCCTCTTTGCCAACAGCCCCCTATTCTCTGCATCAGAGGACTCATCTTCCCCTTGAGAACTAAGCCTGGAAATCTTTCTCCATACCCACCTCAAGCTCAAGAAAAAAGATGACAACAATTTGCCAGCAAAAACAAGAACACTTGGATAAGAGTTTTCTGCCAAGCAAGGCTCATCTCCTAGAAAAAACCCACTTCCATTCTTATGCCAATAACCAGACTTACCTGCAAAAGAGCCATTAGCCCAATTTTCATTCTCTAACCAATCCTGGCCACACATCCACCCATTATCAGACCACCCCTTTCCATTCAATATCTTCCCACTCTTGCCAACCAACTCCTTAATAATCCCGGAATTGGAAACCCCCGGAGGAACTGGCAAGTCCAATATAGGCCTCTTTGAAATATGCCCACAATAAGAACACATAAATCGACCCCCACCAGGATTCTGATCTTTATAAGGAGTCAAGCAATTCCTGCACCTCCTAGTTGCTGTTTTCCTAAGCTTCTGCAGCTCTATTGCTTCAAACCTCCTCCTCTCCCTCAGCCTAGCATTCCTTCGCACCCTCCAAGCAGATAGCTGAGGCATCAAAACCTCGTACCAAAATAGAGTAACCAAAAGCACAAACACACAAGCAAGTCTCGGAGAGGTAATCTCGAACCGAAAAGCAGGTGGCAAAAGCTGAGAAAGAGCCCACAGTCCTATAAGAGGAATGACTAACCAAGGAAGCATGGTAGCAACCCCACGAGACCACCTCTGGATCACACACAGTATACACATTATCTTCTAAACCACGCCTATTTTTTGTCCCGGATCACACAATCAGACAATAAAACCCTAGAAATCAAACCAAGCAGAAATTTCTCCCCCAAACTTCAACTCTGAGCATTGCCACGAATCGAAAACCCCTAATCCTCCATCACAATCCAGTACCGAGGCAATGATTCCTCGGAGCTTGAAGAACCCTAAAAATCAAGCAAAATGTTGAATCCCACGAACCCAGCAATAAAAACCCAGCAACACAAAAGCAAATGGATTCTCGAATAGAACATAAATCAGAATACAAAGCCTCGAGAAATGGATCGCTAAGGGTTTTTCAGCAACGAACGGTGCCGAGTAGAGCTGCGATTACGGAGGTTCATCTCAATTGAACAACAGGGTGTTAAGAAAAAATGAATTCGCAGAGAAACACTTACAGAATGAGGATCATTCACGGAGATTGGTGGCGATATATGCACAAGTTTGGAGCCGGTAACTCGGAGCAAATCGGTGCCGGCGACTCGGTAACGGAGGGCGACTCGTTCTGCTGAGTCGGGTCGGAGCGGTCTTCTCTGTTGTGGCGCGCTTGTTCTTTACCAGCGAACAAAACTGTGAAAAATAAGGAGAGAGAAAGAGAGATTTACACGGTAACCGAACCGGATTGAACCAAACCCGGTTTTCCTCCCAATTATATTTTTATTGGCAAACCGGATCTGTCCGGTTTAACACATTTTAATTTCTACTCAACCAAATCCAAACATGCTCAACTTCAGTTCAGTTCGTAATTACAAGTTACAACAAGCTTTACAATAAATCACCTAATTTATTAATTACTCGTTACAAATAACATGATTTCCTATTTATTTCAACAAGCCTTATAATAAATGTCCGTATCTATCTAATATAATAAATAGATTAACCAAATTTGTATTTTATTATTATGTTTTTGAAATATTATCGATTTTTTTTATCTCGCACACTAAATTGTATCAATTCATTCGACCTAATTCAATTGATGATCATCATTGAGGTTTAACACGGAAATGTCTCGCATATAACTTGAAAAAAAATACAAGAAAACAAGAAATAAGCTATACAAAGTGAATTAAGAAAATTATGCTTATGTTTTTCAAAAAATATTTGTTTTTCTATGTATGTTTCTAATTAATTTTCTTTCAAATGTAAGAGTAATTTTCAACCTTAACCCTTAAATTACGATAAATTAATTAAAAATAAGATTCATCGGAACGGGCGCATACGATTTAAAATACAAGGTTATGAGTTTGTAATAATTTAAAATCTATAGTAGTAAAATGTAATTTCTCCAACCAATCATGTACGGTGAACTGATGATGGCTATTCATTACCCGTGCCTATGGGTTAACATAGGCCCATTACAGACCAGCCCATAAGCAGTGCAGGGCTTATGACAGTCCAGCCCATGCCCCTGATCAGGTAATTGCAAACAGTCAATAATGCCAAGGTCTTGTTCTTAAATTTAATTCATTTTTCTAACAAAACAAAAAAAAAAACTATATTGATAAGTTCTTATGCGTATAAGGAATCGAATCAGTATCCTTATTGATAAATTATATTGTAATGAAAATGAAGTTTCTTAGGGACAAAAGTTGAGATATATACACCACCAGAAATAAACAAAGGCACGTGACACATGGGGGACATGTGAAATGTTTCTTCTTGGTCTATATGGCCCGCTAAGCTGTTACCAATCGATTTTAGTCGAATGAGATGTGTCGAAATTTCAATATAGTCCCCAAGTGATGTGTCGAATGAGATGTGTCAATTTGTAGGGTTACATGATTTTCGTCATTTTTGTACGTAAATGGACACCAGTGAGTCGGTTGCAGGTTAGCTTCAAACGTCGTTATAGACCTCCGATCTAAAGGTCATAATCAAAATCAAAGATCGACGTCGTTAATATCAGTTTCCGATATCAAACACTAACCGTCACCAACAAACAAAAAGACCGGAACCGGATTGAAACCTAGTATCCAGTATCCAAAGACAAAACCTGGATATCAGAGTTGGGAACAAATCATTGAACCCAAATGGATAGATGGATGGATCACGGGGCGGAAGGAACAAGGAGAGTGTCCTTTTGATTGGAAAGTATTGACATGGAAGCAGGCCACATGTGGTCCACGATTTAATTATTGATTTATTGAGTGCGGTGCAACATTTTAACAGTCATAATGTAAAGCATGATTGATTAAGATTAAAGATTATAATATATGTGGCCAGAAAAAGATTAGGAAACAAGTGACGTACACTCATTGATTGGACTTTTTTATAACCTTCGCTCACATTATTGCTAGGAATCGCTTTGTCTCTTCCCATTCGCATGATGTATATTCCAATGCTGACTTTAC
Source organism: Erodium trifolium (assembly GCA_036897425.1). Classification (NCBI taxonomy): domain Eukaryota; kingdom Viridiplantae; phylum Streptophyta; class Magnoliopsida; order Geraniales; family Geraniaceae; genus Erodium; species Erodium trifolium. The sequence continues at coordinate 13,218 of JAYMTN010000351.1, forward strand.
AGTATTCCATTATTGAGATTCTAATTAATTATTTTATTGATCCCCGATGATCCCATCCCTCACATAGTCCCATTCATATAACAGTCGCTTATCACGTCGTGACGATTGTGATCAATTTTCATTTTTTTTTTGTAGTGATTAAAAATTAAAATTTATTGGTCCGGTTTAGTACTCATTCAAGAAGAGAAACGTTATGTTTGATGTGAAAAGTAATAATTTGTAACAAGACAATTATAAGTCGTATTTTATGTTTCTTAAAATTTTGTTACGGATGTTTTTGTTATAAGTAGTTCTTCATTAATTCTAACAAAATAAAATGGTGAAATTGTTTTGGCATAACGGTCCCAACCTTTTCTTTTAAAGGGTAAATATTATTGAAGCTCCAATCCTACGAATCATAGGAAAGGATAAGGGCTTAGCACCATCAAAAACACAACAGAGCATCGATACTATAACACGGCCTCGAAACAAGGACACCCAACAGACTGGGGATCAAATACAAATGGTCTACAATACCATATCTTACAACCTTGAAGAACATAAAACAACCATTGGGTGTTAGAAACCCCTAAAAAGCTCGAATCAAAAGACACCACAACAACCGGTCAGAAACCAAATAAAAACAACGTAGCACATAAAAAATGAGGTCTAAAAAACCAAGTATACCCATCTTAAAGCACAACGAACGAACAAACTAAACAAACAAGAAGAGACAAGCGCAACATCCTAATAATACATGACAAATGGATTACTGGTTTGGGTTAATTATGGAGTCGTTTGGTTGTATCATATATATTATTTGTATTTCTGACTTTTTTCCAATGAAGAGTTTTAATTCTTTAAACGTAAGAGAATCCTGATCAGCACCAAGCCAAACTAGTTTATCGCGTTGCCAATATCGATGTCGTTTATGCATCGTCGGGATGAGAGTTTTATTTAGCGTTGATGTAGATATCAACGGCAAAACGAGTAGTTGAGGACAAAGACTAACACATTGCACCCAAGTTATCATGTTGCGTCCCACCTAAGCGATTTGTGACGACGCAAGTTGTTTCATCACAGCTCTGATGACCAGTTGATTGGTCACCAATGCCGCCACAATTTTTGTTGCCTATAAATATCGTGTGATATATTCAACACACCATTTGCTTCCTTCCATATAGTATTGTGTCAAACATGTTTCGCCTTCAACTATCAGTCCCTTCGTCACTTCTCCCCAACCATGTTTCGCCTTCGACTGTCCCAGTCCTGTGTCTTTGGGCCCTATCCCCCCTCTGATGGTGATGATCCCGTGGCCCACCACGGCGTTTGTCGGACCTTTATATTTTTACTCCGTTTCAATTTTCAATTAGTTATATCAAAATAACTGTCTATATCTCGATCATATCTAAAAGACTGTGTATGGTTTTCTTTAGATCATCTTCTTTCACATCTTCTTCTTCTTACCACATGTGTTTTATTCTTTCGTTAAAAAAATAGACCTTGAATTGACAAAATAAATAAATTCAAACAAGTAACAAAATTCACGGGTAATTGACTTTTCACCATTGTGGGAGTCTATCACATCACGATTAACATTACGAATTGTTAATTAGCAGACTATATGAGCTAATCGACAAGTACATACTCTTTTTTTTAGGTTACATGTACACACTCTTAAGTAAAGTCAACAACATATTGGTGAATCACATACCAATTTATTATTATTTACCACGATTCTACACGAACATCAAGCCCGTAATCTCGTTTACTTTCATATCATTGACTTAATCCGATCCCCAACCATTAATTGAACAGGTCAAACACTTTAAACTTAGTCAACTTCGCCTGATACAGATGCCGGTAAGTATGTGCGAATATCCTAACCGAAACGAAGCAAAAGCACAAGTAACTTCCTTTACAGGCTAAAAAAATACAGATACAGAAAGCCTGAATTCAAATTAATTGTTTTTTTGCGGGTTTTGTCCTTTCCTTTTTTTGTCCCGATACGCACGGAACACGTATTTACACATTTGCCCCCAAGACACGATACTCGCCGCCGGTACCGTGCCTTGTCTCCTGCCGACGCTATTGGTCACCGGCAACGGGAGCTTCCGGTTGATAAATCAGTGACTCCAGTCGCGGTCTCAATGTATGTTCCCATATGTCTTGGCTAGTTCCAACGTCGCTGTCCTTTTTCATGGTTTCAACCACCACGAGATTCTCGGTCAGCCGGTGAATCTCCACTGTCGATACGAAATTACCGTTATGCCCTTCCAGCCTGATTCCGAAAACGCCGTTTCTATCCACCGTCAGGTCTTCCGCGATGGCAACTTCTTCCACCCGGTCGAGTATAAAAGCCGGCGTCTCGTCCGATACGAACCGGTCTGAAGAGACCGAGGTTTCCGAGTCGCTGAGTAGACCGGACAAATCGAAACCGGACGAGTAGGATATCAAATCGAACGCGTTCAGGTGCTTTCCGGTCTCATTGTCCGTCCAATCGAAATCGTCCACGTGGAATTTTGGTTCCTTGTATCCTTTTTTGAACCAGGGGTCTTGGAGGATCTCGTCGACGGTGATCCTAGTCTGGGGATTGACGTCGAGGAGCCGAGAGAGGAGGTGCCGGAGCTCCGGCGACGTCCACTTCGGGCACCGGTAATCGCCTTTGTAGATTTTCCGGTACATCGCCATGAGATTGGTGTCGTTGAAGGGGAGGTAACCGGCGTTGAAGACGAAGAGGATCACGCCGCAGGACCAGACGTCGACCTTGGCGCCGTCGTAGCCCTTCTTCGCCAGGACCTCCGGCGCCACGTAGGCGGGCGTGCCGCACAGCGTGTGGAGCAGCCCGTCGGGTCGGATCTGCTCGTTCACAGCGCTCAACCCGAAATCCGACACCTTCAGGTCCCAATTCTCGTCCAGGAGGAGATTCTCCGGCTTCAGGTCCCGGTGGAACACGCCCCGCGAGTGGCAGTAACCGACGGCGGAGATCAGCTGCTGAAAGAACCGACGGCTGAGATCCTCCCCGAATCTCCCCTTCGCGATCTTCGTGAACAGCTCCCCTCCCTTGGCGAACTCCATCACGAAATAGATCTTCGTCTTCGTGGCGAGAACCTCGTGAAGCTTCACCACGTTCCGGTGACGCATCCTGCGCATGATAGCGATCTCCCGCTTAATGTGCGCCGTCAGCCCCCCTTTCACCAGTTTCATCTTACTCACGGCCTTAATCGCCACGCTCCGGCCGGTCCCGATCTCACGCGCGTGGTACACCTTCCCGAACGCCCCCACCCCGACCAGCTTCCCCAGCTCGTATTTACCAAAGAAATTACCCTCCGCCGCCGCCGTGGCCCGGCCGGAGAAATCATTTCCGATCTCCGGCATCGTTGTGAAAAATCTAAAAATCTAAAAATCGCACAAAATTATCTCATATCAGGTTCTGGTGATCTGAACTGAAAATGGAGGTAGATTTGTAGAGGAGGTTTCTTCTAGCTGTTGCTGTTTCTGGAAGAGAGTGTGCTGTAACGGTTAAGCGTACTTGCTCGGTGTTTGAGTTCGTTGGGGTCTTTAAAAGGGTCAAAGAAAAGCCTGTGACGTGAGGGCATGTCTTATTTTAATTTTAATTTGTATACATAAATTACACATTATAATTTCAGAATAATGTTACCGTCCACGTGTTCGTTTTTTGGGTTTTTTTAATATTTTTTATTGGTGAACGAAACACTTAAAATGTGGAAGCTAATTAAATGCGATTTAATTCTAATTTAATAGAAACTTCCTTCGTTTTTCTTAGTGATTCCTAGAGTTGAAACATCAACGGCCACATTATTAATTGAGGAAGATGAACTTGGACGGCTAGATTTAAGTTATGAACCTATTGATTAGGCACTATATAGAGCACACCTTAATATTTGGAAGAAAATCAAGTTTTTTTAAACAATTTTCATTATTTAACTATCAATAAGAACATTTTCTTAATATACAAAAAGAATATGCTCCAACTCCCAAAGAGACACTTCAATGATTCGAGTCTCATTTTTCATATAAAAAGTTTTGAGTTCTCGGATAATAATTGTATAATCTATAGAAATGATGTGCGTATTTGTTGTATCGTTTGTATATATTAGAATTGTGTTGTTCGATTTTGAGTCTGTAATATTATTGTCTAATAAGTCAGGAATATATATGATATTATAGTTTGTTGCTCCTAGTTAAA
>JAYMTN010000352.1:0-17401 GCA_036897425.1 Erodium trifolium
AAAAAAAACAACGGGATTTGAGAGAAGAAGAGAAGAGCTTGTGTATAGAAGAGAAGGGGTGAGTTTTTGAGGTTGGGGTCAATCTGTATTTATAGAAAAAATTAAAAAAAAAAAAAATTTCGCCGACACGTGTCGGCTTGGGAGTGAGTCGCCGACTAGCCGTTGGCGCTGCAACGACAAGCTGCAACGACGAGCCGTGGCAAAGTCGTCGCAGGCCCTGCAACGACACGCCTGTAACGACCGTTGCAGGTGCTCTAATTCAACTATCCCTCATAGAACTACCTCAGCAACCCGTCTGGCCTCGACCCTTCCTTAGTTAGATGTTAAAGCTATGATCCAATGTTTAAGCTCACTCTACCACGTCTGTTAAAGCCTGTTTCAATCCCAGAGCCGAAGTTGATAGGTGGAGATTCCTTATTCTAAAACTCAATCAAATTCTAAAGTTGAAACTAGTAAACGGAGACTCAGATTTTTATCAAATCACTAAATTCATATTCTTCAATGCACATCCTATATGAGAATAAGTATGGTTGGAAAATCCGGATCTTGATCTTGTTTTTCTTGTGAGTTTTATGGTAAGAAAATCAAGGTTATAGACATAGTTTACTTTGATATTCTTCGTGTTTGTAAAATTTGGGTATTTAAACCTTTTAATATGTATTATCCCATTGTAGGGATGATGTTGAGGTTGTGCTATCATGCTAGTGCTCGGGTCTGGTTTCAGTTTAGCTTATTGGTTTGATCCTTTGAACAAATCAGGATTCCGGTATGAGGTGCATGTTCGCTTGTAAGGATTGTGTAGCTATATCCTTTGTCCTCTCTTGCCACGTTTTGAAAAGAGGAAAATTTATATAATGCTTTGCTGATAAAAAAAATTCTCAACTTACGAAAAGATACACTTTTGTTTATAAGAGTAAGAACAAAAAGTCGGTTGTATTTGGCAAAGGAATGGGATAGATACAAAAAAGAAACATATTATTACTCATCAATATGGCAAATTGTTATACATCTTTAGCGAAAGGAAGAAGGGAGAGTTTAAAGAAACAAGAAGCCATGGCACACAAAGAAGGTGTATTGAGTTTGATGATCGATCAGTGGTGCCGAGGATTGGGTCCCCCGGGACTTAGCCGGCTGGGGTGCACGCGTCTCCCAATGCTATCCTCGAACCGGCGGGTGTTGGGTTGTTGTAATGGACGAGACTCGGAACATGAATATAGAAGCAAAGCCAGGATAGCACAGAGCAACAACCTCAACCTAGACATTGTCTTATAATTAGTGTACACAGCTACACCTACTAGGCCTCATATTTATATATATACACACTCTTCTCTCATAGTCACGGCTACTCCCATAGAGCTACAGCAAACATAACCACCACCTTCTACTGCCAAATGATACAAAAAAGATACACCATATCAATATGTGTTGGAGTTGGACCAACACAACACACCTTCGCCAAATAGTTCTAATCGTATCCCTTTCAACTTTTATGCAAATCACTCCACTATACAATATTGAACAATAACACTAGATCTTTTTTATGTATCTTCAAAACATTTTTTTTTGTCGACCTAGGGATTAAATTTCAATAGCATGTTAAAGTTTGATTTACTTCTTTCTTTTTGAGCGAAAATTACCACTTATATTAACTTAAAAAGAGTCGGTACAAAAGAGAGATAACCCAAGGGGTTTTTACTACAAACTCTATGACATATTACCGGTACCACATCCGACTTAAAAGAAAACAGTAAATACTAAAAAGACGATATTGGTGTGAACCGATCAAGATAGTGTCTAAACGCTAATTGATCCTATAAGGGAGGACTTTTCTTGTCGTGAGGACTAGATCGAACTTGAACACCACTATACCTAGGAGAGGATAGGCTTTAGCCAGGAACCCCTCCCGAATATTGTTCCTGAAGCCCGGTTTGTCTATCATTCCTCTTGGCGAGGATGCTTCACATCTCTAGCCTGATCTTCACGAGGTTCTCCAGGTGACACCCTCTTCATTCTTAGAGCCCTAGCTGAGAATGTTCCCGAGCCGTCAGTCGACCCACTTTATGAGGGCTGGCCACCCTCCCGAGTTCTCCAACCTGGATCTCCGACCCTGTCCACTGTACCCCATGGGTTAGGTACAGTATTCGGGGTTACAATTGGTCCCCTTCCCCGAGGTAAGGGATCCTTAGGTACCGTGTTAGAGGTCACAGCCTCAAACCCTAGTGGGGTGATTGGGGAGTCCTTACTTTCCCAGCATGTAGCATAGTTCTTGTTCTGGTGGTCCACCTTGAATTCCAGCAACGAGGTATCGAAGCGAGGAACCCCCGGCGTCTCCACGTTTCACCCTCTAACAACATGGCCGATCCTCCCCCAATTGAAACAAAATGCGGGCAACTTAGAGTATGTCATGGATACCTGGATAGGATCACGGAACTCCTTGAACCGCAAAAGGATCGATCGGCATAGAGGGCGGTCCAAGGGACGCCATAAGCGGACCTTGATCGCACCTCCCCAAAAAAGATCCCACTGGTCACAAGGACGTCCACACAGCCTCCCATGGCAACCCCAATTATCTCTCATGTCGTTTTTGTCCTTACCAATGGCGGTAGACCTTTAGTATGGACCCACCGCTCTAGATGATTCAGGTGGGGGATCCTGAGCCAATGGATCAATATCCCCAACGAGTAATGGATGACCATCAAAGCATCAGGGCTTGTATCCCCGAACCCTAATATGAGCCTCCTCGAAGTCAAAATAGAAGGCAAAGATTCCCGGTTCAACATCCTTGACAGCCAAACCCGACATTGAATGACCCCATGCTTTGGTAATGATCCTAAGCATGATGTTCTTCCGGGGAAGTCGTGGGGATAGTAGTTTCCCGAGCATACCAAACCATTGGCGAGCTAACACAATTGGGTCCACGGGGTTGTAGGGGACAATCACCTCCATGTCATACCCTCCTCAAGGGAACAGGTGGAAAGGATCTCTTGGAGGCTAACCAAAGGTGGGGTGCCAACCTTGGAGGCACTTGGACAGCCGACACTGGATTTGCAAAGAGGACCGGAGAGGTACCCTTGAAGTGATTCATCACGCCCTAGCTAAAAAAAAGTGGGGATTCATGGCGCTTTCCCAAGGGAGGGGAGTGGGATCGGAACGTGGATTGACATCTAAGTCTCACCCCTCTGGTACTCAGGACCTTCCTGGTCACCCCTCAGATGCTCAGAATCTTCACGGCTTTCCCTCAGAGACTTAGGGCCGTCTTGGAGAGGTGGAGGAGTTGTCGTATTAAGGTTGCTTGGGATAGAAGCAAGGGCTAGGGTTAGGGATTTCACGGGTCGACCACGTTTCGTTTTTTTTGCCGACGTGGAGATTCTTCGGGAGAACGCCACGATAGCCGTGGAAGCGGGTTGTAGAGGATTCGGAGGAGGGGGTGTTGGTTCTTGCTGAATAAGCTTCAGCTTGTGTTTACGTCGGGCCTTAAAAGGAATGACGACCTTGGAGGACGGGCGTGGCGGTGGGACAGCCAGACCACTACTCAATGGCGATGTAGGACGGCCCAGTGGTGGTGCAGGTGGCAATGGGATAATAGTGATGGCTAGAGAAGCAGTGGTGGCAGAGAGATTGGACAACATAGCTAGGGTTTAGGGTTTCCTCGGGAGGGGCACACGACAAGCGTGACAGAATAGAGTAAATTTTCAGATACACTACGTTTTTACGAAGATATGCATTAAAAAATGTTATCATTAGTTCGATTTACTTTAATTAAAGTGACACCCATGTACATATCAAATAATAAGAAATTTTATAGATCTAATTATGTAACCCTAATATTCTATCTACATAAACAATCCTAGTATCCGCCCCTCCGTGTTTCTCCTCTTTGACCGGCCTCTTGTAAACATGGGCCTTAAATTAACTATCCGCTATCAAAATACATCGAAGAGGTTCAGGGATACCAGCCTCTGACCACTCAAATCCAGATAAAGAACAATCTCCCCGCGAGCCAGGGAACTACCATGTTCGTCGAACGCCTAACAAACTCGATATGGAGATCGAGATAATAAACCGATACAATCTGATATAGTCTTTTTATATAGTATTTTTTTGTAATTTATCTTTTATTTTTTATTTTTTTAACGGACTTTACCCTTTATTTTATTTTACCATCTACACTTGGTGGTGTAAATGTAATGGTCTGATAAACAAAATAAATGAGGATGAATACTAGAAATTGACAAAAAGGAAAGCCCACAAAAAGATCCAATTTTGATGGCTTGTTTTCAGTCTCCCTGTATGATCTGTCTCTCAGACAAGCAAAACTGAGTTTGAGAAAAATCCGAAACCTCTCAGATTCTTTCTCCTCTACTCACTCCTCTCTTCTCAAAATTCTGGCTGAAAAGTTGGCTTTGTTCCCAGCGATCTTGACTCCTTAACCTGCGAGATTTTGGGTGATCTTTTCCCTTCCAACATGTGTTCTCTTCTAATTCGAATACCCATCTTCTGAATTTTGATTTCTGGTATTCCAAGTTCTGGGCTCTCTTGATCTCCACATTTCTGCATCTGGGTCTGGTTTGAATTTGCTTGGATGGTGTTATGTTGGCTGAAATCCCCAAGAGAGAGATGAAGAAGCTAAAACCACAGGTTGTTTAGACTATTGGCAGTTGGATCTGTTTCTCCACATTTCTGCATCTGGGTTTGCTTTGAATTTGTTTAGACTGTTTTGTGTTTGCTGTATTGCCTGAGAGGGAGAGAAGAAGAAGAAGCTAAAACCAAAGGTTGGTCCTGTTGGCATTATGTGGGTGTCTTGTTCTCCAAATCTATCTAGCATATGTGGTTGTCGCTTTGAAACTTGTTGAAGAATTTTGGTAGTGGTTGTGTTTGTGTGGCATGTATTTTGATGGGAGATAACAAAAATGGCTCAGGAAGAGCAGAGCCAAAAGTGCAGCAACAGTAGCAGTTGTGGTGGTGATGGTGGTTCCAGTAATGGGAGATCATTCAGAAAGTCGAAACAAAAAAGGGTTCCACAGAGAGGACTTGGTGTAGCTCAGCTTGAGAGAATCAGATTGGAGGAAGAACAAAAGAAAGATTCAGCTTCTTCTTCAATCTTCCCTTGCCCATCTTCTTCCACCTTGTTAGTCACCAAGTCCTCTTTTTTATCAGTGACACCCCCAAATTTCCATCAATCCAATCAACTTTCTTCCTCCATCCCATTTCCTCCTCCACCCTTTGATCTACCTTCTCAAAACTCACTGTTTAGGCCTCCCTCGTTGGTCCATACCATTGATGCTTCACGTTCGAGCACTGTTCCATTGCCCAAATCTGTAGGATGGCCTCCCATTCTAGCTCCTGGGGATGGCAGTGTTCCCAAGTTGTGGAATTCGTGTGACTACAACCTTGAGAAGGAGATTTCCGGGGTGGATCCTGGACTGGCATTCCGGTCTAATATGAGTTTGCCTCATGAATCCAACCCTGTGTGGACTTTCCACAGTTTGATGCCAAGATCTCAGCTGTTTCAAGACCCTTCTTCAATGGTAAGGCATATATCTCCTTGTGTAAGCATTCATTGAGTGTGTTGTAGGTTTTGTGTTTGTTTGCTGTTCTTGGTCGAGATTGAGAGCCAATTTGGTTTATGGAACTTGCAGGTGAATGTCTCTTCCGCGACTTCATCATCATCTGTACTAAATTTTCAGATGGAGCCCCCTTCAAACCAAAGCTATCACAGCAATTACAGACCTATGTGGCCAGATGAAGAGAAGGTATATTCAAATTGCATCAATCTTGTGTTTTTTTCTTTTTCTGATCATCAGCATATTTTGGCTATTACAATGTGTTATTTCATGGCTGCAACCGGAAAAAACTTATGGGTGAGGAGCATATATACATAATGTGTTAAATGACTGTATTGTACTATAGTAGTTCCAATTTTGTTGAATCCAGTGGAAGTTGTTTTCTTGATTGAGTAGAAATTGTACCAAAGAATTGGAGATGAGTTTACATATGCTTGGATGTATTAAGCTTCTTGGACTTGAAATCTTTGATGAAATATAAGACTGTATGTTGTTGATTGCTGTTGAGATTAGTATAGATGGTTGGCGTGAAGAGACCATATCCCTTCTATCTGGACAATCCACCAGGCCCTTTACCTTCATATGGCAATGGAAGTGCACCTAACTTGGAACCTAGCCACCCCATTTTCAGGTTAGCTTGACTCCAAACTGTAAGAGCTTGTTTCATTGTAAGTTGTTTGCTTATGTTAATTGAAGGTTTCCTTGCATTGTTTTCAGGGAAAACCCTCCATGCTCAACTTCCATACCTCAGCTAAACTCAAAGAAAAGAACCAAACACGCTAGTGTTTCTGGTGGAGATTTCCTCACCCTCGGCCCTCCTGCAACGCCTACTTCCTCCACAAAGCCTTTGAGTTATCCAGCAGCCTTACCAAGTCACCAATTGCCAGATTTCGCTTCTCTGCCTTTCCAAGTAAGACAACCTATTTCCCATATTTCAAAGGTTGAGTCATATCATTGCAATGCTTTTTGACATATAATAATTTTCTGTGAAATCTTCCAAGGGTGGTGCAGAAGAGGCAACACTATATCAGTCAGGACCGAGTGGGTGGATTCAACAACAGGCATTTTACAGCTTCCTTCCCCCATCAAAGGTACAGAACAGCCAAGCAACAACAACAACCACCACCTCTATCAGTCGCTGTAATGGTGAAGTAGAAGAAACCATTGATCTCAATCTGAAGTTGTAAACATGGATGCTGCCCATTTCTCATATGACCATCGGCCACTTGTTCCCTCCATGAGATAATTGAGAGAGCAAACCTGGAACTCCAATTTCCCATTCTAGTACTATCGTCTGGCTTTCTCGGTTTCTAGGATAGGAAAATTTGCAGAAGCACATGTAAGCTGAGGGACCAAAATCTTGGCCATGTGTATAGGAAGATGTAGATCTTGCTCTGTTTGGTAGCTAATATATTTTGTTTTATGAAGCCAGAGTTTGGTGTTGGTTTTCTGTTTCTGTGTGGTTTGGTTGGTGGATGAGTCAGTCAGCTCTTGATGGGTATAACAAACTCTTACATTGTAGGATCTGAATTGTGCCTTGTCTTGTCTTCTTCTTGTAGGGTCATATTCCTTCCTCAGGATCTGGATTTATCTACATTATTATTGCAGATGAGTGACCACACCCCACTTGTGGTTGCTTCATATTCATTTCATAACTGTCAAATATTGTACTGAAAATTGACACCTATCTCGATTCGAATGATAGTTGTCTGAAAACTCAATCGTCTTGCCTGACCCCGAAAGGGGACTTGTTTGGTAAGACCATCCAAAGCGTACGTCTAAATCCTCCAGATCAGTGACCATTCTATAACTATTCCCACAAGTAAGTTTTAAAATTGTAAGCATTGTTAGCTCTTACATGTTCATGGACTAATAAAACAACTCATGATTTATGTCGGAGTGCAAAGACATTGAGCAACATGAAAAATGTGAGGGAGAAGGAGTATAGGAGGAAAGCCAATGTAGATGTCCAAGCAGGGAAGCTTGTCCGGAAACTGGCGAAAGTTCCCACCACAAGGCACACCATCATCATCTCAAGCGCCTCGCCCGAGAAGTCCCACGTCAATCCCCTCGTGTAAACCAGGCCGAAAAACACTGACTGGCAAAGGACATTGTTTCTGGTCACCGTATCGTAAAGCTGAATCACAAAACTTGAATGTTAACAAGAGACTTAAGTTTAAGATGTGATAAGTTTCAGTTTCTTGAGGAATGACTAACCTCATAAAGTGTTTTTGAGGAGCTACTACGCCTACCAACAACGATGGCTGACACGGCTTCTCCTGCGCTGGTAGCCCAAGGCAGAACCATAAATGAGATGAAGAAACTTGGAATGCTCGTGGCGTCTGAGAAATGCTCAACAGCATCCACCAGGGGGTCTGCAAATGCAGCTGCAACAATGGCTCCAACCAACATCCCTAGTATTGCTTTTAAGGAGGTCCACCCTGACCCTGGATCCTTAACACTCTCACCAACCTCGTTGCTCTCAGCTCGCGCGCTCAATAGAGCGTGCTCCTGCTTCGTTTTCTGCACAAGAACCTCAACATGTCATAAAACAAGCAACACAGTGACACTGAACGTTACAGGATAAAAGAGCACCTCGTGGAAAATAGTCAAGAACTTTGGTGTCCGGTGATCCCGGCCCCTGGAAACATCCCCGTACCGTTTTGCCTTGTTGAGCCACTTAGAGATGCCTTGAACGAACTCTTCTCTACCAACAACAGAATCTTCTGAGGTATCAAAATGTTTCATCAGTTTTCTTACAGCTTCCTCTGTGTCAAAACTGATGTCACCATCGAAACGGATTGATTTGACAAGTGCTCTCAATTCAGAAGCTGAAAGACGCCCGTCTGCATCCTCGTCAATTGCATTGAACAGCCTGCATATGCATACAAACCCAAAACTAATATCAGCAGCAGTAGCAACAGGCATTATATGACTTCTCTGTTAGGTTCACCAACCAAGAAATAAACTAACTTTTCTATGACTTCTCTGTTAGGTTCACCATCGTCTGTAAGGAGCCTTCCTGGTGCACGGTGCTTTAGATGTAGCAGAAGTCCTGATATTACATGTTTAAAGGTTGCATAAGCGATTCGTTTTCTTTGGATCCGAGGCTGAAACACCTGCCGGCAATCTCCAAAATTCAAGCCATGAATAACAAAAGGCAATTACTGGAAGCAAATTTGTCACATATGAAGCACAATTACCTGATATAGGCAATAAGTAACGAAAAGCATAACCGAGACTATGAGTGAAACCAAAACTTTCAAGCTTCTTCCTGAAGTCGGGTGGAGAAGTTGTGGTAATTGGACTACAAGAAAGGGAACAATGGATATAGCCATGATCCGTGCAGCATAGCAAGTCCATATATCAGTAGTAACACCAGAATCTGAGAATTATATTGAAGATAACCTGAGGGTCAATCTCCCTTTCTGGCTCAAAGGTTTTCACTTTTCAATATGAAGACAGAGCAACATTGCCATACCAGTTGAGCCAAGTCCTTTTGTGTTGTTTCCATTTTCTGCAGTGGCGTTTCGAATGCCAAGACGAATGCAGCATCCCCATATTACAGTAAGGAGGATGACGGTTGACCCAGCTAGAAGACCCATCCCAACAGAGACCTGACTTTGTGCTGTTGCTCTACTTCCTGATAGACCCGATACTATGGAGTGCAAGAGACTATGTCAGCTGCTAGTTATCATCAATTAGCATAACAAATAGAATTTCAACAAAAAACAGAAAGGAGACAAACCCAGAATAAGCATTGAATCAGGCAGTGTGAGGAAGATGGGAAGGAACAGCCTTGTAGCAATTGAATGGAGGCCCAGAATCTTGGCCAAGCGCTCGCTCCCTCTGGAGCGGTACTGAGCTGCCATGAACATGAAGTAGCCATACATGGCCATCAAAAAGACATTACCCAGAGCCGTTGTGGAACAGGGCATGAACCCATATCTTTCCTTGCAAGCCTGGGCTGCCAGCCGATGGACCAGTAAGCGGCCGTGAGCTGAGCTGCAGAGGATCAAGAACAGGAAGATATGCAAGGTTGGTGAGCTCTTGCCCATGTATTTCCTGTCTCTGTACATATTTGAAAGCCAAGAAGAAGATAAAGATATTGATTTGGTTACAATATCTTGATTGGACCTACAATAGAAATTGTGTTTCCTGGATTCTTCTCTCGACTCTCATGAGAGTACTCAAAAGTCAAGAGAGTAACAGATAACATTGCATTGTGAGGATAATTAATTCAGAGAGTGACCATCAGATAGAGACCGAGATCCAGAATACACTAATATGACCCTATATACATGGACTTATATGTATATACCCATCCACAGCCAAGGCGCCAAGTGCTTATGAGTTTGATTTCTTTAAGGTTCTTGAGTTATGACACTACACACAACCTTGATAGATAATTCTCAGCTACGGAATATATTTTCTTCAGCTCCCCTTAGTTGTTTCTTAAGTCCTTTCCACAAATTCTAGATACAAATCTTATGAGCGAATCAATAAGGTTTCGGAAAGATTCATGTTCATGCAAGTCAAAAGATGGGCCAAAATTCATTAACTTCATCAATCAACACAAATGAATTGAAATGTGAACTCTCAGCCCCATGACTGAGTCAAACTTGACATTATTTCACAATGTATAGAATATCTCACAAGCTCTAAGAAAAAATCATCAGCAATCCAATCTAGGTTCACACGTTCTAGGAAAGAACCTGGGAAGCTTTCAGAAACCATGAATTTTCTTCAGTCAAGTCACCTTTTTTGACATTGGACCAAGTCAGCCAAATGAGACTAACATGTGCACCAGTTCATATGCATCAGACAACATGATATAAAACCAATGAAGGATATGGACTTGGTTAACATTATATGAACAAAATGGCATGCTAATTATGTAAGAAATGCATTATGTTCCTTACAATCATATGAATACACGTGACCCAGAGCTATATACATATATCAGTTTTATTATGTAAAGTATAATAATAATAGCTACAAGGCAAGAAGTACATACACTCCTTATATATACCAGCTTCTGGTAAATATATCCTGTACTCAACTTTGAGTTGTAAAAGTGCTTCTAGCCACAACAGTCTGCACTTTTGGTATCGTCGTCTCCATTGACCAAATCCTCTCTTACACCATTTTTCCCTTCGAGTGTAAAATGGGATCTCAAACCTATCCAACACTGGTAATAATCATGGTCCATGAAGGGAGATTCAAGCGCCCATGGGCAGATTCGTGGGATCAGGCATGATTCGAACATAAAAGCCATTGTGTCACTGATTTTCACGGGTCCTGCATTGTTCCCACATGCAACAGTAGCCTGCAAGCCCAAATAAGCTGTTTCATTAGAGCAGCCCAAACTCAGACGAATTTGTGTGGGCAAAAGCTCCATTTGTGCTGTTTCGACTGGACAAAGGAGAATAAGTGCGCAAAAGCCACACCCAAGCGAGAAAGGACGAAGAGTGAAGCACCTGGGCGAACCGCCCAGGACGTGGACGAAAGATTGGCCACTGGCCACATGACATGGGATAGTGATTTCAAAATAACCAATTTTAAAAATATTTCTATAAAAATATTAATACTTTTCAACTATTTTGATTAAAAAAAAATAACCAACGTAGACAATTATTTTAACTATGTTTTTTTCTTATCCCTATTCACCCATCTGGGCTATTCTCATTATTTGATAACTCCCATTCACCCACCTGTTGCAACCAATACTCCCGCCCCTAACACTCCATTTGGTCAACCAACTCTGATAATATGGTGAAGACCAACTCAACTAATAATTGAAGACCCAGGTTATGAAACACTCTGACATCAGTAATGAATATATTACCAAGAAATGTATTCAATGACAATGGGATATGAGCATATATACTACATTTATATCCAAGTTTATGTGTTTTGACCCCAAAGATTATCAAAACCATGACTAATAGATTGTGTCTGAGAAGTTTTACCTCGTATGTCTTAGTATCAGGACCATGTGGAGTCATGCAGCTATGAAGACTTGCACCACCAGGGAGGAACCCATCAGCTTTTGCCTGAGAAAGGAATTTGTCTCAATAATGAAAGAATAAGCACAACGAAATGCTGAACTTAAGTTTCTACTTCCAGATTTGTGTGCACTGCATACAATGCCATCCAAAATGACTAATTTTTGCGGCTTGCCATACAGTTTTCCGGGCAAGTATCACATGAATGACCATCAACTGACCAAAGGGAATCTAATTCTCACTTATTTAAAACATGTCAAAACAATTACTGTAATATATTTTAACCAGTTGGGGAGTAATTGCATGGAAACAGAATCAGTAATGGAAGTGTCTCATTGAATATGCATCTCTAGCTTTCCTCCATCTATCTAAAGTTGATACAACAAGATTAATCCCTCTTGTAACAGTAGTATCATCAAAAACAATGGTTGGTGTTTTGCAAGACTTACCTCATATCCACCATAAATCAGGCCCATAAATTCACTCATACAATTACGATGATAATATGGAGGTCGGAATGTATGCTCAGCAACCAACCATCGGGGAGGGAAAATGACAAAGTCAAGCAATGCTACACCAGGTTTATCAGTTGGTGCTGTCAGAACTGCATTATCATTCACATATTGAGTTTAGACCATTTTATCTGAGAATTATGAATGAACAGCCCCATTTCACAAGGAATGGAAAATATAAGGATTACATATGTTACCTGTATTTATCGATGGATCACTGTGATCGAACAACACAGTATTGTAAGGGCAGAACTTACTCAGATCATACTGCAAGTAAAGATCAATGATATCTATGTTAGGTCGTGTAAGGTTGTGTCTCTTAATTTCTCAGAGCAACTTGAAACATGTAAAGAACAAATGCATCCTACAAAAACACATAATAGTGTATTTCTATGTTAGTGACAACAACCTTGTATGGAACATAGTTTCCGTGCCAAGCAACCACATTAAATGGAGAAAAATCTTGTTTAGCAGTAAACAATTCACCACCGAACTTTTGTACAATGTTGTACCCAGGATGACAACCTTCTTCGTACCAAGCAGCAGGAACAAGGAAATCCCTTGGAGCAGCGAGACCATTGGCACCTACAATTAGATGAACATTTCTACTGAGACACTGATTCAAAGTGCATCATAAGCGTGTACTTACATAGATATAACGATGAATATTATGAAGATGGAGAGAGGATGGATGTAAACAAGAAAAAGTCTCCTTGACCAGTTACAGCTAAAGAAGACCAATTCGGTACCTATTGGGCCGAGATCAGGAAGTTGAAAATGAGTGCCAAATATCTCAGCAACATAACCACGTGATGCTCCATCTGGAAGCTTAACATCAAAGCGGAATCCTTGGGGTACAATAGCTATTTCACCCGGAGAAACTTGCAGTCTTCCACACTCCGTAGTGATCCACATTCCTATAAAAGAACTCAGACTCTTAAGTACAATTCTATACCAAATTTCATTTTTAGGACAGACAACCCATATCTGGCACGTACTTCCTTTCTGAGGGACTATCAAGAAGTCCCCATCTGCATTGCAAAAGGCAGAATTGTCCATTGATTTGTTGGCAGTGTACCTACATGAGAAGAAATTCTTCAGGTTACCAAACAGTACACATAACCTACAGAACTATAACATCTCAACTTTGATTCGGCATGAAGGAGTGATACAACTAGTTCATGACTCAAAAGAATAATCAATTGTATTTTTGAGGAAACAAATAAAAACCAGCTATAGGTGGCTATTATGGAATTAGAAACAAGGTGAAAGGGGTGAACTATGGAATACCCATTATTACATGTGAATAGCATATCCATGGCGAAGGGATGAACTGCCAGCCCCACATATTGTGTATAGACCGTCAATGAAATCAGTTGGTGAATCAGGAATGTCTACAGGCTTCCACCGCAGCTGAGTCGGAGTTGCGGAACTGGTAGATCGGTCAAATTCACTGACAAGCTTCCCATGACCCGGGACACGAGGTTTGAACGGCTCGTGTGTGACTGATGGTTTAATTCGATATAACCAACTGCCCAAGAAAACGAATAATACATGAACAACAGATTATAGCATATATACACCATGGCTGGTGCATGTCATGTTAAACATATCTAGACAGAATAAAAACAAGAAAGTAAAAAAATGAAACATGTTAAGTAGTGCATTGCATCACTGTAAGCCCAACGAGAGAACTAAATTTTCAAGCTAGAAGCAACCCGGGAAGAGGGTAACGAATTAACAACTTAAAACCGCTATTAAGTTGCAATCCAGCATAAATAAGGTTCATATGACAAAGAAAAATCCTATTTAATATCAAATAGTTTATAGTGAAAACATCATCATTTATGATGTTGACGATCAAGAAGATGGCCTTGTGCATTAAAATTTAAACCCAGTGCAAATTCATGAGTACCAATTTGTCCCTAAGCCAAGCATTCAATTTGTACAAAAATTGACATCCACCAAACTTGTTACGCTGATAAACATCTGAAAGGTAAATCGGATATAATACAATGTTACTTATAAGCACAACACCAGATGAGACCACAAAGTCAACCAAATTAGGCCTTGAGATAATCAAAACTTACCAAGTATAACACAGTCTGGAAGTTGACACACTTACATATGCATGTATTATTGTATCAATGATCCATTTTGAATCATACCCAAAATCAAACTCAAAGTCAATTGCATTACTGTCAATTATATGGACAGTGGAAATGACATAGAACATAAGATCAGTAAATAAACTCATCTCAAGTTGCAAATTCATAACATCCAAAGAGGCATTTTCACAAACAGTTGGGTTGGCAAGGAAGAGAGAACCTGCAGAGATTGAGGGAGCGAGGGGAGGTGAAGGAGGTGCCGGAGATCTGCTCGGCGTAGAGGCCAAAGGGGCAGATGAGAGGGCTGTTCTGTCCCTGAGGAAGAGCCCCGGCGATGGCCTCCGACGAGAAGTGGTTGCCGAAGCCTGACTGGTAATCCAAATCCGCCGGGAAATCTGAGCCCTCCATTCGTAATTAATAATTGGGTCTTGGGAAGAGGGATGAGCTGAGGAGTGAGCTTGAGTGTAATAAATTGCTGCAGCGGACGCAGAGCTGACGTGTCGTGCTGACCAGCTGGAGGAGACGTACCTGCCTTGCTCTCTCGCGACACGGAAAGATTCCGACATTGAATGCACTGCCCTTGACACGTAACTTCTTACTTTTCCTCCTCTATGTTTCGATCGACGGTAACTTTTTTGTTTTGTTTTTATCGTTGTCCCTTTCTAGGATAAATGTATTTATGTTAAGGAAAGTTGTAATCAAATGTTTCTTTATCTTTCTTTGAATAGAAATATTCACTAATAAACCTTACGTATCAAAAAACATTGACGGAACAATATAAGTATTGTCTTCATCGGCCGTTTTCAGGTATCCGACAATAGATCAGCGAGATGAATAGATCTCGATCAGAGCGATGCATCGCTTAAATAAACAGTAACTACAAGGTCGGTCTTTTTTATCGAATCATCGAAAAAATACGTCGATAGAGATATTCGACCGGACACGCTACCAAAGGCAGCAACAAACCCTACCGAAGATCTAACAAAACACAAATAAACAAAAACGACAACTACAAGCATAAATTACACGCGACCGGACTCCGACGACTGGGGTTGAGGCGGAAGGTGGACGGCCCCGGCGGGTGCAGGTCTGCTCCGCTTGGGACGGGTGCACGGGTCTGACCGGGAGAACACGATAAGCGAAGCATGACCAAGCGACTCGGACTGCGGAGCTCCGACAGGAGGTAGGAACAGATCTGATCGTCGGGCCGAAGAGGCATGACGAAGAGGCTCGGTCGAAGAAGCTTAGATCGTCGTTGTCGGGAAATGAACGCGGAGGGGGAACGGGCGGATGACCACTGTCGTCGTTTGGGAAAGAGGCTGGAGGGGGAGACGGGGTTAATCGGGGATATGGTCGGAGGATGTGGACGGGTGAACTTGCCGATGACAGAGAGGTAAAGGGAAGAAAGGGGAAGGTGGATGGGAGAGGTGGAGAGGAGTGGTTGTGGGAGACGACAACTACATTAACCGGAGGAGGAGTACAAATGGAGGGAGGAGGGAGGATGACATGTCTGCGAGGGGAACGGTAGAGGGAGGCGGCGACGCGGGCAAAAGTTCTGGTCGGAGGGATAGGGCATGTGGCGTGCAGAGGTGGGGTGAAGTGAAAACGATGCCTAAGGCCCTGGACGAAAGGAGAACGTGAGGGGTGGGAGAGAAAAGCCCAACCAAAAGCCCTTGTGATCGGAGCCACAGTGGCGACGGCCGCGGCCACGGTGGCAGCAGCCGCAACTCACCATGGTATAGTTTTCTGTAAAGAGAGAAAGGGTTCACGTAAAGGGAAGAGGAAAGCATTAAGTTTAACGAGAATGTAATCAAATCTATTTAATTATACCATAGATTTTTCAGATATCTTTACATAGGGGTGGGTATCTGTTGATTAACGAATCATTACCATACTTCTCATTACCAATCAAATAATATTATTTTTTAGAAAATCAGAGTAACACCAACACCATCATCAGAAAGTCCGTGTAAACCCGACCAGTTGATTGGTCGGTCAGTAACCGATTTAAACCAACCGACCATAAATAGTTGGGCTCAAACCAGCGCACTAGACCTACCAGTTCAAAATTAAGGTGCAAAAAATTACAAATACAAATCCATGAGAAATATATATTTTTTTCCAGGCAAAAACTATTGAAGAAGGATCATATATGGCTGAAAAACTCTAATAAGTAAATGGGGTGGTGTAATAAGTTAAAGGCACACAAGTTTGATTGATTCGTTATAGTATGCATAATGAAGATTCCAAATATAGTCTCTAAATTTTGTTACGACATGATAGAGAGTGAGGATGAGTTGAGACCGCTTATAATTACAAATAACTTAGATATTACATAAAATGTTATACAAGTATAAGGATAGAGGATAGATCAGTTTGTAATCAAACCCTAGAGAATCTCTCTAGCCTTAGAATTGTTTGTAGCTTTCTGCTTGTAATGGCGCCGACCATATCACCAATCCCAACTGATGCCTATGTCCCTCTCGTGCTTCCTCTACCCACCATCAACGCCTGTCCTTGCAACCATGTCAGCACGACCATCTTTGACATTTATTAATCCAAAGAGGGCTCAGAAGCCTCTTCACTCAAACCCGAAGCCAACTCCGTCCAAGCTTCTTCCGGCGGTCTATGATTCCACGCTGACCCCCTTCTACTTCCCGACCTAACCACGTCGCTACTCCTTGGCGACGGTGATGTCCAGTTTATGGTGGTTCAAAACCTACTGTCATTGTTAACAGAGTTAGCACGACAACCGCCACTGATGTTGTCCTCCAAACTCAAACGTATTCGGAAGCCTCTAGCTAAGGGGTAGGCTCAATCGTCGTTGTCATCGACTCTTGGTGCCCCTCGGCCATCGCTCTCATCTGCTGGTGAACCTGGCCCTTCAAGGCTCCTAATAGGGGTAGTCTCGACTTTCCTACACGGGATGCCCCGATCGGGGTTTGACCCCTAGCACTACGATGCAGCGCCCTCTGCGTCCTCAGGCTCCTCCACTGCTCTCTCCCTCCCATCGTCAATGTTGTCCCTTATCATGACTACCCCTCCGACAAATATTGAATGACCTACAAGAGGAACTATCGGCATGCTCCTTGGTCGTGAATGAGGAAGCCATATTGAGGTCCCCTTCACCCTGATAGCTCCAGAGGCCCTTACATGTCGGCGGTTTTGGAATGGTTGGCGGGTTACTTACGGTCTGACCATACAATCCG